>JAGTTH010004155.1:0-198282 GCA_022606485.1 Agraylea sexmaculata | reverse complement strand
GCAAAAATAGAATGAAAAATATTACTATCTAGATACATTATAAATGTATTACTTAGTTAAAGTAATCAAATCTTGACATCAATATTAAAAAGTAGTCCACTACATGAATTATATATGTGTGGATTTTTTAAATTAAAATTAAAATAAGGAAATTTTATCAACTTTCGATGAGTAAAATTATCTATAGGTTACGAAACTTTTACGGATTTTGAATTTATAGCCAAAAAGTGATTATAAATCTAAAACCTCGGATAAATTTGAGTAAAACAATTATTATAATATCATGTTAGCGTGTTCACAGCCAAAGTGGCTTAATTTCATAGTTTTAATATACATTGGTAATCATAATTTCGTCGTCATAAATGAGCCTAATTTGTTATATGTGATTATAAAAATCTTGTGAATACATCCATTTTTTAATGTTAATTTGGATTTGTGAGCTTGGAATCCGAGACCCTTAAATGTACATATATACATAGATACATATATGCATAGGTCAATTTTCTTAAATTAATTTGATTAGTTTTTACGATCCAGGTAGTATCCAGCAAGTAAATATTGAGGTGATTATTAAGTTGGGCAGAGCCGCTCTATCAGTACCTAATCTGTGTAAAGTAATGGTTTCCCAGGCATACGTCACTGTAAATACGATAGTACGAGTTACTGAGTTACACTTATGACTGGTTTTTTGTTAGTTAATGCCTCATCTGAGCCTCGGGCGAGGCATTAATTAAGAAAAAACACGATCAAAAGTACAGCAAAGCAACTCTATTACGCTCTTTACGGTGTAATTTTACGGCGACGCACGCCTAGGAATCCCAAGCTTATAAAGATCAACAATAAATTAATACATTTACTTGTTCACTTCAAAGATTCTTGACCTTATTTATAAATTTGTTTTGGTGTATTGTAAGGTGAAGGTGTGTCGGTCGTTGTACGATGCAGTGTGTATTAACAATAGATTAAGAGCATGTTGCTGTGTTATTCGGGCGCATTCTCCTAACTTAATAATAGTTGTAAGAAGGTCTCGTCTCATTCATTCATTCATTCATCCACGGGATGCCTATAAATATTGCCGTGCGTAAAACCAAAAATAATACCGCGGAGTGCCCAAGGGGCGGCAGTCTGCGGGGCGCCGACTTACCAGATCAATATAGAATCCATCAAACACCAAATATTCATCAACCATTCAAACAAAATATACATACAACTATTTTATTGTGTGAGTGGTGTTGTTATCACCAATTTATAATATAAACAAAGCAAAAGTTTTCATTGAGTTATATATATATATATATATATATATATATATATATATATATATATATATATATATATATATATATATATATATAATCACAAAATTAGGAAAGCATGAACCATCATCACTCTAGCCATTACAGGAAAAACCATCAAACACCAAATATTCATCAAACTTATTCAAAAACGAAATATACATACAACTATTTTATTGTGTGAGTGGTGTTGTTATCACTCAATTTATAATATAAACAAAGCAAAAGCTTCAATATTATATATATATATATATATATATATATATATAGCAGTTATACAGTTATATATATATATATATATATATATATATATATATATATATAATCAATAAAATTAGGAAAGCATGAACCATGATCACTTAGCCATTACAGGAAAAACCTAATGTGGTTCGGCAATGATGGACATTTGTCAGAATTATAGAAGATACAAGATAAAAGAAACTTAAATATTTAACAAATACAACGTATAATAAAAAATATCAAGTAATGAACATCACCAATGCTTAAGGTAGAGGAATTCTTTCATACTTCTAATGAATTCACAGTGGGACGTGATGAATATGTCATTTTCCGCCCCATTGGCATTACATTCATTCATAAGATCAATAGATATATATGGTTAATGAGGAGTGAATGAGTATGTTAGTGTGGGTCCTAGGGGTTGCAAACAAGGAGTGAGAGCGACAGCGCGTATAATTCTCTGGAACAAACAAACTGATGCGACTAAGTATATCTGGGATTGGTAACTGGCCTCTAATCACAATAAAAACTAATCGCATCAGTGCCACATCTCAATATATATAATTTTCTAAGGTGTGTGTATGTAATATGTACAGTTCCCTCAACTAACAGTGTTACCAGATGGAAGAATAATATTTTATATAATAATTTTACTACAATGATTACAATTCTAAAATATATAATACTACAAATATTAGACCGCCTCATATTCATGTTTTCCCGATACTAGATTTTTGTATCCAGTCTTGCTACAAACACGTGCTTTATTTAAATGATTCTGACTGGAAAAAATACTATATTATATCGTAAATTAGAAGCTCTTCCAAATGTATGAAGTTCAAAAAATAAAGTTCATTTTAAAACATCATATAACCAATTAAATGAGACTTTTTACAAATAGTAAAATAGTCCTATTTGACCGACAACTGATGTAGATTCATCTATTATCTATTAATTATTTCATGTTTCTGTCAATAAAAGGTATTTAATCGTAAACTGTTATATTTAATAAATACTATTCAAACGGAGTGACGCATGACAGGCAGTGTTACCAGATAGAAGAATAATATTATTTTATATAATTAATTTACTTCAATTAATACATATCTAAAATCTCGAAACGGGTATTTTAATGATAATAATTTTAGGGATGTTTAATAATGCATCATAAATGACAATTCTCAAAAAAATAGTATTTATCGATAAACTCGCTTTTTTAATATTCTGATGAGTGTTTCCATCGTGTGAAAATTGCATTGTATTATTTTATTAATAATTTTAATAAAATAATTCAAACTTCTTTCGAATGAAAAAATTAACTTATTATCTTCGTATTAAAAACAAATCGGAGCATTTGAACATATTAAATAATTTCAAAATATTTTTAGATGTATTTAATTTGATTATGCGATTCCAGATTGTTATACTTCATTATACCATAATATGAAAACTGTATTATTTTATTTATAAACAACTTATTACCGTCCTTAAAAAACCAAATAGAACATTAACAAATTGAAAATTTCAATTAAAATTGCCCTACGCTTTATATAACTGTGGTTGGTTTATTTATGTACGTGATGAAAAAATTCGATGGAAAAGTTGCGTAAAGATGCCGAGGAGTTTGATATAAGAAGCGGCGGAACACAAATAAGTGTGGCGATCTGAAATTAAGCGAGTATTTTAGGCGAGTTGGAAATAGGGATGATAAAATTACCACACTACTCTTATTATAAATGGACCTCCCTTCAGGGTTGCCAGCCGTAAAAATCATATTATTAATTATATATTTTTCGAGGAAACCCTTTGTAGTTTTCATTAACTCGTAGCTCCACGTGGAGAGATAATTAAAAAACATAATAAATAAGAATATTCTGGCAAAATTCAATTAATTATTTTTAAACAGCATTTTTTAATATTAATAATGTAGCCAGATAATTACTAATTAAGTTTATTATAATTTAAACTAATTTTTAATTGAAAAATATATTTTTGCATTAATAACATAAGCACATTACAATTTCAAAGCCAAATTTTTCAATATATATGTACATAGGTTTTATATAATTCTAAGAAAACTGGATAATAGGGTAAAAATAATTATTTTCATTAAAGTATCAATAAATACTCAATGTATTTTTAAATTATTATAAAAATAATGGACCGTCCAATTTTAGTTAAAAAATGCTTATGTTTATAATTTGCACTGTAATTTATAAACACATATTTCTTTAAATTATGGATTTTCACGAAGCAATCAACAATTTATATCGTTAAATTTTAATTTGATTCAATTACTCATATGACAATTTAAATCAGTAGTAAAAGCGCACATTTTTATTTTCCGTTTGTATAACAAATTTTAAGGATTTTATGTTACATAAAACGTGTCTGGCTATGGTGATTTGTTAAAGACACGTGATTTATTTTGTTTGTTACTATAACATGTGCCGATATTCTGTATAATAAATAAAACACACGTGATTAGGTACATGAACAAATATTTTCAAAAACAATACAATGTGAAATTAATCAACAAATTAAATGGAAATAATTTGAACGATCCTTCTGAGAAATCCTTTCGTTTTGATAACGTTCATTTCAAAAGAATTAATTTGTGGGTGTTGTGTAGCGAATATATTAAATGGCTTGAAGAACGTTATGTTTTTATAATATTTATTTTTTATTATTCTCCGTACACAATTATATAATCAAAAATTTAAAATCATAATGACATTTAATGAATTTCCATTGAATTATTCTGCCCCGTTAAATCAGCAATCATTAAGTATATTTGTTTTATACATAATACTCTGTAATTATTATTGTTAATGTAGTCTATTTTTCTTCAATCCTTGGAGTAATTTATTTAAGATCATTAGTGACTCCACGTTCGTTTAATTTAACCTTCATTTTGAACTGATCAGTCAAAGCTGGCAGTAAACCTGAAAGTGTATGGGGCCCCTTAGGCTTGGGATTCCTAGACGTGCGTCGCCGTAAACGTACAACGTAAAGACGGTAATAGAGTTGATTTTTTGTACTTTTTTGTTGATTAGTGCTTCGCTCGAGGCTCAAACGAGACATTAACTAACCAAAAATCGATCATTAGTGTGGTTAAGTAACTCTACCATCGTATTTAAGGACGTATTGACGTATGCCTGGGAATCCATTACTTAACGCTCTACCAAAAACTTCCATATTTATATGTTTGAATGAAATGAATTGTTTAGAATCAAAAGCTTCTTAAATTCAGCAAAACATATTTTTTGGAATCATTGTTTTATAATATTCAAATGAAGGGCAGTGTTAGGTTGTAGAGAATCCGTTACAAATATTTGAAAAAAAAACAACGACTAAAATATACATTAATTCAACTAAATAGCAACTTTTTATATAGAACTAAGATTTAAATGGGTCTTCCTTCCATATAAAAAGCATGTATGAATCACAAACAAGTCTTATTACAGCTTTTCCAGTTTTTATTAGAATGGTATTAAATTATAGAAAGAATGGGAAAAAAATAAAAACCCATTTACAAGTTTGAATATTAATAAATAATAACAACAATAAAAGCAACATTTACAAAATATAATGCTTAAAAACTAAAAAACAATTTGTTTGGGTAAAACCAAATTTTAGTTGAGTGGATTATTAGAAATTTTATTTTTAAAAATAATATCAGTTTTGGAAGTCTATTGGTAAAATGAACTTTCGTTTCCTCGAGGCATATTAGGCATATTTGGTCTTATGATAGGGTTAGTCGGGAAGTTAGTCATTTTAGTGTAATGTTTTTTACTCAAATCTGCGATGTTTGCTTTGATCATTTTGAACTTAATGTCCTCGTGGACTTCTTTAAGAAATGTGCCAGGTTTAAGATCTAAGGATATCTTAAAACACTTGTTTTGGACAAGTGTTTTAAGATGAATTTTTGTGATGTGTTTTAAGATGAACATTTGAATTTTATTGATATGAATTTGTGCCGCAGGGCATCCATACAAGAGAATCGGTCTGATGGTCAATTTATAAATAAGTTTTTCTTGGGCGACAGCTGACTACGTACATATTAGGTTGTAAAAATGATGATTTTTCAGTAAATTAATATGAAAAAAAAGGTAGTTCGATATAGGTTATTGTTTTAATTAACATAGAACGAATTTATCAAAATCTTAAGATGATAATTATGTATACTTTATACCCAAACTACGGAGACTTATCGTTGTTATGCTTAGACAAAATATTGTTGTTTGAAGAGCTGAAAGTGTTTAAATATTTCAACGCAGATGAGTTCACCGGATAAGTATTACGAGTGTATAATGAAGAGTGGCCGCTTGTATGGAGTGTTCTCCGTGTTGATGAACGCAACATCCATCAGCTGGATCTTCAGTTTTCAGTCGCAGTACCTACAAGATAATCAAGGAGGGTAACTATAAATAGAGGCGCTACGCCCCGCAGACACGTGGCCAACAGAGACAGCTGCTGCAAGCCGGGGGCGGCGCCGCATGGGGCCACAGACCAAGGCATTGCTACATTCACACCAACCACATTATTCCCCCTTCATTAAAGATCATACTGAATTCTATGAGATAAATAAATCATAGATGGAGAATTACAAATACCAACATTTTAAAATTGTATTATTTTATTTTAACTCTCTGATATTTACACAAAAAATTATATGATACACATGTACGCTTATCATAATTATTATATTCATGGGAAAAACTATAAAGTTGAATACAAATTTCAAAAATATGAATATTGATATCAAAATATTTTAATAAAATAATTTATTTTAACACGTAATAAAGCATATATGTATAATAAAATGTGTATATATATATATATGTATATATATATATATATATATATATATATATATATATATATATATTTATATATATATATATATATATATATATATAACTGTTATATATATATATATATATATATATGCATTTATAAAACAGTTCATATTCTCCATGAAAATTGAAGGAATAAAATCATACCGTATTTTTTTATTTTGTTCAATTATTTTAAATAATAATATTCTTGTATTGAAAATGTTATTTAAATACCATGTATTAAAATAATTCAAATATTTTTTTCAAAATAATCCGAACATCTTTATGAATACACACATGCACATATATAAATATATATACACATAAATATATATAAATATATATATATATATATATATATATATATATATATATATATATATATATATAATATATAGAATATTTTTCTATAGAAAAATATGTATATGTATAAAACTATAGCTATGTTTTATACATTATCTATTTTTTAAGCCAAATATTCTAAAATCAAATTATTTATAAATAATGAATGTATTCTTTATAAAATATTAAATGTATAATATATAATGTACGTCAATAAATTTTATTTTAAAATCAAACTTAGAGATCGGGAATAATATTGATATAATTCTGATCGATCGTCTTCATCCAGGTTAACTCTGATTTCCTGTATTGTAAGGTAAATACTGATTATTAAGTCGGTGACCTGTGTAACTAGTAATAGTTAAGATCACCGACAGACAATTAATTACCTAAAAAGCCTCTTGAGGCGTATGTAAGTAAATAAATATATTTTTTATAATATTTTTATACTTTTTGCCCTGATATGTGTTATTCAGTTCTCACCAGAGTACTGAGCGACCATCTATAAAAGTAAAGTTGTGAGATTAAATGTGAGAAGTTCATAACATTTGTTCGCAGCTGCTTCGTTCGCATAAAGTATAACAATAAAAGTATAATATTGAACAAAAGGAGGTAATATTTGTCGCACGTGCGGTTCCAGGTTCACATCCGGTAATCACTTTGCAACACACGTGGACCAAATTGGACATGCAAATAAAATATACATCAAATGATTTATGAAAATGTATTACTTCATTAAATGATGAAGTCTATGTACAGAAAAGGCCATCAATTTAAAAAGGAAATAAAACTGTTAAGAGTATTTCCAAGTGTCCCCTTTCAAAAAGGAGTACCAAAAACAAGAAGGAAAGGCGCGTGAGACAAAACTATAAATATAATATTGAATATTCTAAGACACGTCTCCTACAAAAATATATTTGAAATGATGATGTTTTTTATTATAATATTTTACGATGCCATTAATCTCATTAAAATATTATCAATTATTAAATATACAGCCTGTATGAGTGACTGAAATATATATATATATATATATATATATATATATATATATATATATATATATATATATATATATATATATATATATATTTAATGGCGTTGTGATGATGAAGGTATGACACAGAAACGCCCCTGAAAAGTTATCAACAGCCTTTGAAATTTCATCTTACACGTGTAGCTTATAAGTAAAATCTTTGGATTCCTTTTGACAGTCTCGTGCTAAGTACACTTTGATATAAAAAAATATTTCCACCAACCCCACAAGGTTGAATTATAATGTAATTTATATCTCACATATTTGTGAATGCTTTTTAATTCTAGGCAGTTAATCATCAGTAAAAGAACTCGAGAAACGCAGCTGGAAATATAGGAAGCATGTCAAGAAAGCCTGGGTTAATTATTAAACTATTGTGCATTTCATCCTTTTGAATGTATTATTTATATTTGTAGAGTTTTTATCAGTTAGAATCACGTGGTTTGATAAAAGCTTCTTTTTAGTTAAATTTTCACACCACTTGTAGTCATAATAATGTTTATTTGTGGAAATTGGAAAGATCAAATTGTTTTCAGAATAAGGTAGGGATATGAACCTGAAACAAAATTATATGCTTTAAAAAAAAAGATATTTTAAAACATCAGAACAATGGAAACTGACCCATTTCACTCAACAGACTGACCATCTCGCATCGACGCCAATGCCAAAGCGTCGCGACGCCCTGAATTTTAAAAACTGTTATATTTTTAATACATAAAACGTTTCGTAAATACCTTATTTAGTTTAATATAAGAAGGTAATTTGGCATTAAATATTAAGATAGTTAATTATAGTAGTATAGCGAAATTTATTACAAAATGTGCTATTTTAGTAATTTGCTTAAAATTTAAGATCAAAATGGATCTTTATGATGATTGATGGAAATCGTATTGCGTCTTGAGGGTTTGAAAATTTGCAAATATTATCGACGACTGAATCTTATGATGATAAAAGCTAATAGGGCATATTAAAAATATTAAAACAAAGCTAAACCTATATGTTTGAACAGAAATATTCAACAATTGTATATTACAATAAACAAACACTTTTAAAATCCACGGAATCAGAGTAAAATATTAAACCAAAACCAAGGCAATACAATGGATCAATGATATTTTTATTTTTTAATTGTTATTAAATTAACACAGTTGTACAGAGTATATGAATATTTTTAACCTAATATTAAACAATAAAAAGTATGAGAAAAAAATAAAAACCCATTTATAAATATATGTATTATTATAATTTAACACTAAATGCATTAAAAATATCAGCAAAAGAAATACTTTATTTGATTACAAAAATGGATGAATAGATCACTCGTAAATAAGGGAGCTTGAATTATCTGTTTAGGATATTATTTCAATCTATATTTCAATTATTGCTCATTTTCCTAAAAATTATATAGATTATTTTCTCAAAGTTATATGGGGTTAAGTATCAATGATTTTTCGATAAAATTAAAAGTATAATTTCATATATATATATATATATATATATATATATATATATATATATATATATATTATTACATACGTTTGAAAAAATATTCATTTCATTTATGATTGTTGCATTTGCTGACAAGTATGAAATATAAATTTTAAAATATAGTGTATCATTGTCATTTTTCAAGGGGAAATCCGCCCTTGATAGGTGCAAGTTGATGGCTTTCCCTTTGGGTGTAAAGCTGGGTGATAAGTAAAGGTAATATAATGATTGTACGGTTTCAGGTTTCTGAAATGTGTTGTAGTGGATGGTGTGTGCTCCATGGAATGCTGCGTGGTCCAGGAGCTATAAATAGAGGGCGGTTAGTCAGAGACGGCTGGCGACTGTTGGCACATGGCCAGGAAACCGGAGAGCCAAAACACCAGGCCTGCTCATACGTGATTCCTCTACTATTATAATCAAACAAATATCTAGTACAATACCCTAATCAGGATTATGAGGATGCAAGATTTACGAAGCTGTGGATGAGAAGCCTCGAGGATCATCAGCCACCCCTCATAGGTAAGAAGGACACAACAACGTGTTAATTGATTGTCCATCGGTGATCTTAACTATTACTAGTTACACATCTCACCGACTTAATAATCAGTATTTACCTTACAATACAGGAAATCAGAGTAAACCTGGATCAAGGAATCGATCGGGATTTTATTAATATTATTCCCGATCTCCCAGTCATAATAACCAATCATTTTTTTTTATTTGAGCGAGATTTGAAACCATGACCACAGTATTTGTAGACACGCGCCTTATACCCTTGTTATTAATTAAGCTAAAAAACTAATCTTTTTGGTTATATATTCTTAAGGTTTTTTTTTTAATATTATTAAGAGAAATCAGTCGTCTGGAATACCAGACAACCAACATCTCTGATGGAGCTTTTTTGAAATGGTTTTTAGACACAACAACGTGTTAATTAATTGTCCATCGGTGATCTTAACTATTACTAGTTACACAGGTCACCGACTTAATAATCAGTATTTACCTTCCAATACAGGAAATCAGAGTAAACCTGGATAAGGATGATCAATCGGGTATTTCTTGTAGAATTCAACCTCATTTGGGTAGTAAAAAATTCTTGACTTGAGCGGGATTTGACCATTTTTATATTTGTAACCACGCGTCTTATCCACTGAGCTATGAATCTGGTAACTGTGAAATGGAATGTAGATCCTCCATTATTGAGATTGGTCAAAATAAATAGTTATTTTTAAAAAAAGTGAAACAATGAAGCATTTGAGAGTAGGGTAGAGTATAATTCAGGTTAATTTTATTTTGAATAAAATAATAATCTCACATTACTGCTATATATTCAATATTAAAAAAATACTCATACTGAATTTACTTGGCTTTTTCTGTCAATTATCTGTATTTTTCAGGATTTCTAATCGGTGATCGTCATACTCGATTTATCAAGGTTATTAGAATATTTATTGTTATCGGGATTGAATCAATGAAAAGCACAAAAGCTGTCATTTATCATATTTCAACTAAAAAATTAGAGCTATGAAATCCGTTGTTTATATTATGGAGTGGCTTTTTTTGTAAATATTGATAACCAAAAAATCATAACAATCCAGAAAAAGAATCAGAGTAAAGAGTATATCCAATCTTTGAAATGGATTTTAGTTATAATATTAGTCTAGATTCATTTGAACAATTTTCAATTCAGAATTTAAATCCACCACAATAGGTATACTAAATAAAATACTTGGGTATAGAGAATTGCAGTGAATGCATTTCAAGCAACTGGTTGTTGGAGGGTGAAAGTACAAGTTCACATAATATTGATCTGCTTTCATATTTTAAGGGATGATAAATGCATTATTATACCAAAATAATATTCATAAATGTATCCATTTTAATAATTTTGTACATGTGAAGGGTTAGAGCTGGGAGATATATATTTTATCCATATGAAGCATTTTTATTCGTAATTAAATCTGCTGCTAAAAAAGACTCAAGTCTCGGATCTTTGTTGGGTTAGGTTAGGTTAGGTTCGTATGTAGCTAATGCATTGATATAATCATAGCGCAATTTTGTTGAATATTAATTGATTTGGATGAAGGTCTAGGATATTTGTTTGAGCACGAATTGGTAATCCCTGCTTTTGGTATTGTAGCACGAAGAGTTGTTGGCTATGTGCCAGTTGTTTCCCCTCCTCATGATGTCTCCTCACCAGGGACAGGTGCTCCCAGGGCCGCCCCTCTAGACACTTCCTCAAAACTGAAAGCACTAAACATCGACCCTCCGCCCCTTACAGCTTTCAGGCGGTGAACAGTGCCAAATACGACAAACTGACACATTAAATCGTGAATTGACACGCCTTGCAATTTTAATATTTATTAAAATTAAATATTTTATTATATTAATTGATTTGTGATGTGATTTGTATGTGGTTTGATGTTGGTTAATGTATATATGTAAAAGTAGAGGGGGAGGAGGAGGCGGACCGGAGCCCTAGCCTTACATGGTGGGGCTACAAACAGGGCACACACATTAATTATTTTTTATAATAATTAAAAATATTAAAAAAAAAACTCTTTTTGCCACAAAAATGAACACATTTTAATCATATATATGTTTTTATTTGCTAGTATAAATAATAATTTTATTGGGTTATTTATTTAGTGACAAGCGGCATAAGGAAGTAAGACAAAGATCGATTTTTCATAATAAGTAAACACTCTTATTTACTGCATTAAAAACTATTATACAATATACTGTATGATATAAAATAAATACTGAAAAATTATAACTAGTAAAAGAGACAAATGTTATGGTATATATTTAACTACTTTATCGATGGGTCAGTAACAGACAAACGTATCTACAAATAAACAGTTTTCAGGTAGGGAATAAAATGAATTTAATTTAAATTATTAATGGTATAAAAAATTTCAATCCACAATATTTTATTGAATTGTCTAAGTGCTTTCAACTACTAACATTTGGTCATTTTAACATTTTCAGACAAAGTCGCATCTACAAAGGGCATACATATTTTATATTTGTCAGTTTGATAGTTAATATAACTGTATAACTCACATAAAAATATAACTACCAGCATAATATCTCAAGGGATAAGAAGCGTGGCTACAAATGCTGTGGTTATGGGTTCAAATCCCACTCAAGTCAAGAATTTTTAAATTTATTTGATCTTTATTACGACTGGGAGATCGGGAATAATATTAATAAAATCCCGATCGATCGTCTTGATCCAGGTTAACTTTGATTTCCTGTATTTTAAGCTAAATAAATACTGATTATTAAGTAATTGACTTGTGTAACTAGTAATAGTTAAGATCACCGATGGACAATTAATTAACACATTGTTGTGTCTAAAAACCATATCAAAAAAGCTCCATCAGAGATATAGGTTCTCTGGTATTCCAGACGACTGTTTTCTCTTTATAATAATAATAAAAAAACCTTATTATAATATTTTCGTGCGAACATATTGATATGGCTTTCATTTGATGTATACTATACTAGTTTTTACTGTAATAAGACAATGTCGATTAAGATCCAAAATAGATTTTTCATATTTGTTAGATGTTTAAATGGTATTGACCTATCGGTTCTTAAATCAATATATTCGAAGGTGTTTATCCTTATTATTAGAATATTTTGTTTTTTTTTTATTATTTAAAAAGGCGTTAATTATGGTGGCAACCCATGCAGATGTGGCGTCGCGACGTCATAGCAAAGCGTGGTAATCGAGCACCGTGTCTTTATATGGTGGAAATATGACACGACCAACAACCAATACCAGTACTCCTATTATCCCCACTACCATAATTACTATGTTTTAATAAAAATATTAATAATCATATATGTTTTAATTATGTAACAACGAAGCCATCAACGGATGCTTCCATAATCTCAATCAATTTGCTATTATGTAAACGCTTGTGTGTCCTAATCAATTATTATTAATAATCCTTCAATATGCAATCATATTAAAATAGCTATTGTTGTTTTTCAAAATCAATGAATGGGTTTAACTGTTATTAATATATAAAATTGCAATATTAATATTTTCTTAGCAAGAATGATGTCAAGGATGCCTTTTATTTTAAAACAGTTGATGAACATTGAAATGAAATTCATCAATAAAAATCTACGTATAGCACCTTATAAGGATTTATTTCCATTCAGTATAAATATGGAAAAATATTAGTTAGTATCAAAATAATAATTTATTATATTTTTTATTTAAAATCGGAAAAGTCATAGTTTTCTTCTTTTAACCAGCGTAATAGCTCAGGGGATAAGAAGCGTGGTTACAAATACTGTGGTCATGGGTTCAAATCCCGCTCAAGTCATGAATTTTTTAATTGATTTGATCGGTTATTACGACTGGGAGATCGGGAATAATATTAATAAAATCCTGATCGGTCGTCTTGATCAAGGTTTACTATCTCTGGTATTCCAGACGACTGTTAATTAAAAGAAATACTTAGAGGAAGTATCTTTAGTATTCAATAAAATTCTTTTTAAAATTCTAATAACCAAAATGGAGTTAATTAAGTTTTTTGTAAAAAAAAAAACCAACGCCAATTTTATATTGTATAATTATTACAAACTTTGAAATTATCTATAAGCCACAAATTAAATTATATATTTTTATAAGGCTGGTCAATTCTACAAATAACATTGACGGCCGTATTCAATTTTAGAGTGTGTTGGTGATTCGTATTGGTGCGTATACAAATAGACTAGAGCAGCGATTCCCAAAGTGGGCCCTTCAAGGAAACAAGCGGGGCGGTGAAAGCATAAAAGAAAAAAATAATTAGAATTGGTAACACTTATAATACATTTATACAAAAAATCCAAGGGGCGCTAGGTAATATTTTTTCTGAAAAGGGGGCGATAGGAAAAAAAATTAGACGATTTCTTTATTAAATATAATTTAGATACAATGTTGTGATATAATATGATTAGATGTTATAATATTAAGTTTATAGACTAAGTCTCTTACTCATTTAAATACGGAGTACAAGCAATTGGTAATTAAAATAATTAATAAGTTATAACATAATTTATGGGAAAAAATACAAAAAACCCACTTGTAACTACTGAAATATATATTACATAAAACATAAATATTGAATAAAGGTGCAAATTTATAATATAAGAAGATGATTCATTAAATATAAAAAATTATATAAAGTAAAAAGTAATTGTATTTTTCAGAATATGAATCTATGTGGGCCGGGATGAAAAAAAAAATCACATTATTAATAGATCATCTAGAATAATATGTTGACAAAACATGTTCTATTTAAAATGCGGTTTTCACTAATTGAAAAAAATGAATATTCTGGCACTATAAATCACGTGTTTAGTCTATTGTAGGTTATTCGATTCGGTCAATTTGGTAGTGACTATTATTTAACGACATAAAAATTTACAGCATTTTAAAAGTGTTTGTAATGCGATAGGCCATAAAGCGGGGGCGGAGTTGGCGAAAAATCCATCCGATGTACCGTGACGAATGAGCCCCCCAATATTAATGAGACTGTAAAAGTTCCACGTGCCTAGTCTTAAGAAGTGTTCAAGTTGTCCCCCAATCCAGAATGTGTATCCCCCTCTTGATTCGGGAGAGGCAGAAGGCGAACGTTAATTACCACAAAACACGTGTGACTAAACCCAACTACTTGCATATCACCGCCATAAGCCACAAAGCAAACAAATTAAAAAATATACCTACAAGGATTTCAGTATGTATTCAAATTAATTTAATTACAAATAAAAATATCATGGATCCATTGTGTCGCCTCGATTTCGGTTTAATCTTTTACTCTTATAAGTGTTTCTTTTATTGCAATATATTATTGGATATTTTGGTGCAAACACACAGGTTTGGCTTTAATTTAATATTATTAATATGCTATATTAGCTTTTATAATAGTACACGTTTTCACAATAAGATTTTAATATAAATTATTTATCGTGTTGATTACTTTATATTTTTTTTAAAAATATTAAATTTATTTCTTAAAAAAATTTTGATATAAATACAACTTGGGTTACAATTAGTCAAGACTACAAAGATTAAAACTTCATATCCAAAAACTGATTTTTTGTATTTATTTATCGTCTTAGAAGAACCAAAATGCTCTCTATATATAGGTAATTTTCTCATATAAATTCGACTTGTTATTTAAGATCATTAAGAGTAGAACTGCACATTTAACTCAAAAAATACTCCATATGTATAATCATCTAGTTAGTATAAAAAAACCTCGTAACATTTACTTATATTAAGTATATATCCAAACACTTTTTTTTTCATGAAAATGAACGGTTAAAATAATTAAATATTATCCCAAACACCGTGACAAATTTTGCATTTAGTCATACTTATTTACTGATTATATTATATACTTTATTATATATATTATAAAACTGACAAATGTCTTAAAAATTAGGTTTTATCTGTAATAACAAGGTGATAATATTTCATGCTATCCTTTTATGATTATTTATATGTATATATATATATATATATATATATATGTATATATATATATATATATATATATATATATATATATATATATATATATATTAATACAATTTCTTTATTATGCTATACTCATGTCAAATTTAAATAAAACATTCTCATGTTAGTTATAGGTAAAAAAGATAAACCTCTCTGGCAACCTAAGTCTATTTCCAAAGATGTATTGTTCTATCAATCAATGCTTAAAAACTTATGCATAATAAAGAATTGTAATATATATATATATATATATATATATATATATATATATATATATATGTATATATATATATATATATAAGCTATATATATATATATATAACTGCTGCTCTTAATATATATATATATATATATATATATATATATATATATATATATACTCTTTAACTATATATATATATATATGTTGCTCCCAAAGAGAGAATAAAGAGAATCTTGAGAATTTCCCAAGTATCAATTTTATTAATTTAAAAATGTTAGGTTTCTTGGCATTAAGTTCAACTCAATATTTATGTCCTTTTTATCGCGGCACTTTTAATACATACATTTATGTTTTAATACAGCAGAAATTTTGATAAAAAAAAATCCACCCATAAAGAAACATCAAATGTCGACATCAGAAAGCCCATTTATTAAAAATATAAGCAGAATATGTCTCCATATAGGTAATATAATATTTAGTGGCGAGATTAGTTACCGTGATGTGATGGGAGAGATTTAGAGATCTAAATTGAGTTATCAGAGGGTGTCGGCCTGAAATGCTGGGGTTGACAACGGGAAGCGGATCATTCATCTCCAGGATGTGCACATCTGGACTCACCTACACTAAAAACCCAACACTCTCTCTTATTTATCTCTTTAACTACTTCTTAAGTGAACCGTAAACTTTGAATGCCTAAAAATTTGTGATGCAATATAAAAAGAAATTCAAAAGTTCTTTTATAGTTTATAAAGCATAATATCCGGGGCTGTGGAGTAGGAGTCAGGTCGGACTGCCGGAGTCAGGAGTTGAACTACCGGAGTTGGAGCATTTTTAGGTGAAGTCAGGTGGACTCCCGGGTTAAAGCATTTTTAGATGGAGTCGGAGTTGGAGTTTTTTAAATTGAAATTGATACATATTTATTTTGCAAAGTTGGTAAATATCATAAATTATAGTAGTTAGGTAAATATTGGTGTCGGGTGGGTTTGTTGTTGTTAAATTTCAAAAACAGAAGTCAGATTAAAGTTTTTCAGCAACTCCTGCCTTAACAACAGCCCTGATAATAACCAACAGATATACATATGTTTTATGTTTAATTCTTTAGTTATATCATGCTTTATTAACATAGTATGAAGCGAAGTCACATAGGAAATTCAAGTACCGGTCACGAATCAGTCATGCAGCGGCTACGTATTTACGACGTATCAAATGTATACTGACTCTATCAACACAATTGGCTCTAATACTACCTTAAGGCTTAGTTAAGACAGTACTTGACTTGTTGGGCTGACATTTAATAATTACACTACAGGTATAATAATAGCTATATAAGTACAGGGCAATCACTTTGAATTACTACATATAAAAGGCCATGATGTGTGTATACCATTTTCTGTGTTGTAAGCTCTCTTATAGTTCTCCTATAAAATAGCTCACAATAAAAGCCACACAGTAAGACATACATATACACTATAGCCTTTATATATAATAATTCAAAATATTTAATTCGCTACTGTATTTAGACTTCACAAGAAGGGTACAAATTGACATATTATAGAGAGGGTAGATTGAGTCGTGGGAGGAAAGTAGTCAATAAAACTACACTAGTCTGCCAGTTACTGCCCACTGCAAGTACTGGTGATCAATTAACTGGCACGATTAGCTAGAACTGTGTAACCACCGCGTGTTAATCGCCTTAGTATGACTAGCACTTCAACTTCTTCTCGCACATAACAGTTAGGTCCCATTTATATAAGCCCCACTTCACAGGCCATTGAACAAATAAATAAGGTTGTGATGGTTAAGCAGTGCCAGTTGGCCTTTTAGATTATCAATCGTATGGTGTGGGTAACTAATGGTCTGGTTACACAGGCAGGGATACCCAGCACTGTATAACTCATGCTTGCTGCTACACCCAATCAATAATCTCTTATTTTAAATATTTTAATTGCAATATATTCCTTATTAACTAGAGCTTATTTTTAAATATATTTAAAAGTGTGATAAAGATTAAAATATTGTACATTATCGGTATGTGGAGTGTTTGTGTCAGAAGACACGTGCGCCGCATGGAACAAAGCCAAATAATGTAACTTGTGACGAACAAAACAGAAACTATTAAACAGAAATTATAATACGATTTCAATACAAAATAAAATCATCACGTGTATGGATGATTTTTATATATGTATGAATGTTCAACTTAAGTGGACAAGACCTGTTTCAAGAAACAGTCGGTATTGAATCATCATAAAAAGCCACTTGAAAACATTATAGATAAAAACAACAGGACCAATTATCATCGATGCATTGAAATATTTATTAAAATGAATATATTTTTTTTAAAGATGCTTGACATTATGATGAAAAATAAGCATGTGGATACAGCTTGACATGTATGAACGCCACTCACACCTGCTCATCACATACACTATTTGGGAAAAGTAGGGTTTCCAAATTATATTAATTAATTATTAAGTTAAAATATTTTAAAAGCTTGTTTATTTTATGGCAATACAAACACTATTTACGTCCACACACTCAAAAATTTTTGGAGCCATGGTCTACCGATATATTTATATCAAAAACCAAATCCAGACTGCACGACTTAATAATAAAAAAATATGAGTAGATCAAAATATTTCAAATTATTATTACTGAAGAATTTACCTAGCAGATTTGGAGCATTAATAATGTCGTCAGTAAATTCTTAGTAATATGGGAATAATTCTTGTACATGTTTTTTGGGGTTTTATGAGGAATTTTCATATGAAAAGTATATTTTCAGCAACATTCGAACCCCAAAAATATAGAAATATTTATAAAAGCGGTGTTTTCATAGGCAGCGGAATTTATTTTTGTCTCTTGACTAATATTAAGGACAAAGACCATTAATAATATTGAAATAATTCTTGTATAATATGTTTCATTGGATTTCAGAATGCTTGTTATACGAAAAATATTTTTTCGGCAGCATTAAAACCCCAATAATATACAAATATTCATAAAAGCGGTGTTTCCGAAGGCAATAGAATGTTTTTTTTTTGTCTTGACTTGATTTGTGCTATTAATCTTTGTTTCTAATGTTTATAATATTATGATGCTTAATTATGTCCTACAAGTTTAAATTAATGTTATTTATTTTAATATTTTAACATTTTTATTCGTTTTGAAGCTTGTTTTCCATTCGACATGTGTGCTTATTTCACAAGAAAATATTTTGTAATTTTTATTAAATTCAGTATCATACTTTCTGTAAATATACATACTAATTCGATCACTCGATTTTTTTACGTAGCTAATATCGTAGTTGCGCGAACTGATTTTTTTCACTTTTTCATTACATAAGCAAAATATTATTTTTGTAGATTTATTGCGCCACTTAAAGACTCAAAATATGGATTAGAATTAATAAATAAATGATTATTTTTCAACCCTACACGAACGTTTGAAGAGTAGAAGACTAATGACGTTCGCGCGGACCACTGAACTAAGTTCATACATACAAAGTGTTATACCATCAAACCCTCACTACACTTTATACCACACACCAAAAGAATTATAACGAGAAATAAATAAAAGAAAAGGAGAAAGAGCCTTTCGATGTACTATTGCCGTAACTGAAAGTCTACGAAAGGCAAACGAATATCGTATATCAAAACAAACCCCCAGTATTATCGCACTGAAACTGGAAATCGACACAAACAAGACTATTTTATTATCTCTTACGTATTACTAGAGGTTTAATTTAGAATGGAACATTGGCTTTTTAAAATGAGAAATAGCAATCATTCAAAGTAGTAATAAACACACGTTATTATATTGAATTAATATTTAAAAAAATATATTACTCTTAATATTGTAGACTTTCAAACTGTGACTTATATGCATAAACAATAAGTTTCCACAAACCTATCAATATGATAAATATAGAAAAATAATTCCTTATTTATAGTTTTTTTAATTAAGGGTGCTACGGAGGTGGGTATTTAAAACATTTTGGAATTGGGGAATGTTTAAATGAAATGTATAAAAATGAGTTAATAAATATTTTAAATTCATAATGATTCAATTTATTTTTAAATGTAGTCATATATGAAAAATATCAAAAATAATAAATAGTGAAAATCTCTTTATAAAATATTTGGAAAATGAACACCTTTTCATGTATATTTATTAAACTTAATTTTTGGTAAAATTTTATTGAGTTTCGAAGATAATCAAAGTAATTTATTTATTTTTAAATAAAAAGAATTTGAACATTTTTTTTCATAAATTTTAAATCTAACCCCTTGATATATAAAATACCATAAATTAATTACATGATTGCATTGAAAATTGCTTTGGGTTTTGCTTCCTATAATAAATAGCTTAGAAGATAAGGCTCGTGGCTACAAAAACCGTGGTCTTGGATTCAAATCCTGATAGATCGTCTCTAGATTTACTTTTATTTCCTGAATTTTAACGTCAAAATTGAGACGATTATTAAGCAATAGCTAAATCGATGTTACCGACAGGTTAATAAGATAAAAGTGTCCTAATCCAATGATTCAAATTAAGTCTAAAATACGTTGATTTACATATTTGAGACTCTTAATTTAGTGATGGGATAAATTCCTAATGCTAACAATATAATCTTGGTTTAAATAGTTTCCAGTGCAAAGCACATTATTAAAGGTTGCCTAATGATGGAAAGCCTACCGAAGGGATTCGTCACTGTTGTTCTATTTGAAAATGGACTAATATAAATAACAATCAAGCTTAGAAGTGAAGAGGCAAGTGTGTTAGAATATTACGTAAAGTAGCAACAACTATGTATGTATGTAGACAATGATAAGATGTGACCCCTTTTTAGTTATTCAAAGCATTGTTCATTACATATGAACATACATTTAATATTATTCAAAGAGGCACAGGGTCAACCATCATGCAAAGATCAACAATAATATACAATATGCAAATACTAAACGGATATTATCTAAACCTCCCACACATTACAAACGCACTTCCTACAACAACAATAATAAATACACTCTAATGTTTTCTATACCCTCAACTATTAAAAAATAATTTCATTGTAATACATTAATATGTTTATGGTATGTAAGCTTTTCAGTGGTTTACTAAACTGCGTTGAAATAATCCTGAAAAAAATAATTACTTCATTACACTAATCATATAATGCAGGACTCGAACCTGTGTCTTCTGGTTAAGCCATAGATTAAGAGGCGATTGGAATCATCAGAAACAGATTTCACAAACCATTTCTGTATTTTGATATTTTTCAGGATTACATATTACAATTTAATACCTATTATAAAAAAATTAATGGGTATTGATTTAAGTATGAACATATTAGCGATCTATTTCACTATTACAAGGAATATACACTTTTTTATCCAGGAAATCAGAGTGAACCTGGATCGACTGGATGAATTTTATAAATATGCCTCTTACAACCGATTACTACTAATTAATTTAAAATTAATTAATTAATTGTAAATTTTTAAGCTATTATTCTAATAATTAATTTAAGTAACTAAGGTTTTATTCCAACCCTCGATTAAAAGAAATAAATAGTCGTTGTTCTGCTTAGTACAGAAAAAAAATCAAAAACATTTATGGCTATTAATCGAATGATTTGGATAAAAATCTTTTTCAGCAATACTATTTTTTTTCGTTTTTAATAGTAATAATCTATTTGTATAAATTTATTACATATATTTAAATTACTAATAGCTACCAAATAATAATTATAGCTAAGTACCATGTGTTATTGATCTATAAAAATAAAAAATAAAAAATTATAAACTGCCCCATTAATTAATCTTTATTAAAATGAAAGCATCAATTTTCATTTGTGCAAACCACAAAATGTGTCTCCTTTATTGAATCTAATTAATTAACCGTTATATTTTAACCGTGTTATAATTTAACATTAAAAACATGTTTAAGGTAAATATTAACTACAAAAATCAGCAATTACTATCGAATCTGTAATCACTTATAATCTGCAAGACTGAAATATTAAATAGAAGTCATTTGTAATATAGAATATTGAATCTACTCAGAAATTGAGAGATCTCAATCAAGTACACGTAATATCACATTTCACGGTGAAATAAATCCGAAAAGAGCAGTAATGGGTGTGGATAATATAAGGCGAATACTACTTAAAACGTATTATTCGAGAAAACATAGGAGAACTCGTAAGATATGGAAGAACCCTTCACAAGGCCACGGGGGATGGGGTGAAATTCTATAGGCCAATGTTCCCAGAACAAATTACAAAAGGTCAAAGGCTTTCCCTATTCGTCCTTTGCTCGTTGTTTATCAAATATGGCCGGAATATTTTAATGTCCTCTTTAACATATTGAAATTTACTAAATTATATTAAATTCCAATATGTGCTGCGAGACAATTGATTATTGAATATTCTTTCATAAAAATATTTTTAATGAAAATCCGCCGCATGGTGTATTTTCAATAAATAACAAGACTTTTTTATTTTAGCTCATAACCAGACCCAGGCCAAGAGGGTAAAAAAATTGCTCAAAATTGTATGTGTTAAAATTTCATATTCTATTTGAATTTTGGGATATTAACTGAACAATCTTACAATATAAAAAAATTACTATTCTTGAAATTTGCATTCAACTTGAGAGTTTGTCCCATGAATATCATATTATTTTTTGTGTTAATATCAGAGAGTCGAAATAAAATAATATAATAATTAAATAATCTTTGCAGAGCTCGAATACGACAAAGCACTTCATTACACCCACTTGCACGTTTTTTTTTATAACTTATATAAATTCTTTGTCATGGTTAATAGAAACTTTTTAAGTGCTATGAAAAGAATAAAGCAGGTTTAATTGTTTGTGAATAATAAATACGTTGCTATGACTGAATAGGGTCAATGGTATGTGTATTAGAAATAAAATAACTCAATTAAGTTCACAAATCAAATTTGAATGGATAAAGCTTTATTATATTTGAAATGGTTTCTTCAGCAATCCTTTTAATGACGTCATATACATTTGAAAACATAAATTTATCGATTCTCATAAGGGGGAAATAATATTTCGACTTTGGAAATGGAGAACAAAACCAACAATCACAAAGTTTTGATGAGTCCCCGACAAACATTCTTCTCAATCATAACAATTTCATAGACAGATATCAAATAATGAAATACGACTTTATTATGAAACTAATGTCAAATATATTGATTTACACATATAATTTTCAATTTAATTTATTTGTTAAAACTATTTAATTCTTATCGATAGCTTATTTAGGATAACATTACACGATGAGCTGTTTTTCTTACCCCCAAAACGGAATTATAATGACCCTTCATTAATTGCTATAGAAAGCATACATACATACATAGGTTCACCAAAGCCTACAAAAACTGTGGTCATGGGTTCAAATCCCACTCAAGGCAAGAATTTTTAAATTGATTTGATCGGTTATTACGACTGGGAGATCGGGAATAATATTAATAAAATCCCGATCGATCGTCTTGATCCAGGTTTACTCTGATTTCCTGTATTGAATGGTAAATACTGATTATGAGGTCGGTGACCTGTGTAACTAGTAATAGTTATGATCACCGACAGACAATTAACTCGTTGTCGAGTATAAAAAACCCTCTCAAATAACCTCTCTAAAAAACAAAGCTCCTCAGGGTGTAAATAAATATAAATTTTAAACCTAATCTGTCGTATTTAAAATCTATTCATACTTTTTAAAGATGTTTAAAGCAATCATTTACGTCTAAAGACGATAGATAAGGTTACTTAACTATGATATTATGATAAAAACCCAAGGTTAGAATTAAATCAGGTGGGTTGGGTTTAAGCCTGCATTATTTATAACCACAGCTGGATGAAAGCGTGACTTTAGTTCATGGCCATACTCACTTTTTCATACATTTCAAAATGTATGCGTTTAATCTTATGCTGCGCCACACTTTCCTGACATGATGTGTCGTGATCAGAGATGTGCCAAAGTCAAACGAATATTGAGTTTTTGTAAGTTCTTCTCGTATGTCAGCCAATGAGAGAAACGTAAACAAGGACGAGCACCAATCAGTGTTAAGCGCTCGTTCTGTCATTGGTGGAAATACATCATAGAGCACCGACGAGCACTAGTGTCTGTGCCGCGCCTTAATATGCACATAAAATTATTCTAATTGCTTCTAACTCCTCTATTTTTCAGAGCAGCACCAATAACATTCAGCCACATCTTTTTCGTTTATTTTAATATTAACCATATACATTTCAGTGAGTCTTAAGCGCTGGTTAGTGTGAATGAGTACAGTGGTACCTCGAGATACGAATTTAATTCGTTCCGAAATTAACAACGTATGTCAAAACAATCGTATCTCAAAGCAATTTTTCCCATACAAACTGCCATTAATCCTCAAAAATTCCTATCAAAAAAATGTTTATGTACATTTTGTAAAATCGGCAATGGATAATTTGAGGTTAAATTAAATAAACTAGTAATAACGCACATTATAAATATTTATTGATTTTTACATATACACAATTTTGGCGCGAAATTCTAGTAGTGACTCCATAAAAATTCATAACTCCAATTTTCATCGTATGTCGAGGTAGAGAGTCTCGAATATTTTTCGTCGTTACTTCTCTGCAGTAATCGCGTCTTTTGGCTGTATGATTATGGTGCGAGTAGTTATTTTGTAGGAAAAGGATTTACTTTAAATTACAAAATTGCAATGAATGATCAGGCAAAAGGCATCAGTATATTGACCAGGTTGGTGGATATCTAGTCCCTTTGTTTGATAGTATTGTATGACACAATGGAGTGAACAGCTCATATGTTAGTTAAATGTGCTCACAGTCCAGTGATTGTTAGGGACTGGACCTCAGACTACTGACCAATATGGGTACTTGTATGCTTCATATGGGTGCAAACCAGCGACCTGTATCATCCCCACGTACATCAATCAACCCCATTATTGTATCTTTTATTATATGACTACAAAAAATAACCGAGAGGGAATTAATCCAATCGATACTACTTGCACCTTATTATTTAATGTCGGTCTCGAAAATCATACGGCCTTTTAAAGGATTTATATTAAAACATAACGATCATTTATGTTCGTTCCTGTGGAGTATTTATACATTATAAAAAAAAATATTTATATATATATATATATATATAAATAAGAGAAAACAGTTCTCTGGAATACCAGAGAACCTACATCTCTATGTGAAGTTGTATAATAACATAATTCCTTATTCTAAGGCAAATTAGGTACATATTTACATTTACAAAATATAGAATAATAATATACAAAATAAACGAAAATAAAGAAAAATAAATTATATAAAGTGAAGTGTATGTAAAAATCTAAAACAACTTAATATAATCAAATTTAATTAAATAGTAGTCCTCTAAGGATAAATTTAAAATCAGTGAGGGTGTTGTGAAAAATATCTACTTCAGGTAAGGAGTTATTATAAAAGGACATTGATCGTCTAAAGAATGTATGGGACATTATAATTAGTTCTTGCAAAATCTATTTGAAATGGAACCATAGAACGTGAGGAATCGCAAGGTACTCTAAATTTAATATTAGGTAATAAGGCTAATGAATCAATGTAATTATTAAGTATTTTAAAAAGAAACAGAACAAATTGGCGGGTATTATGCGATATTGGTTGGGGCGAAACTGATCTAAACGTAACATAACCACGACATTCAATCAAAATGGTAACGGGACTTTTGCCCCATCCATCACTATTTGTTTACAAGCTAAGATCTGAAGTAGAATTTAATAAGATCAATGTGATTTCTAATCAGGTTTAGGTAAAAAAAAGGTTTGGCATTAAAATAAAATAGCAAAGCAAACATTGTCAAATAATAATAGTTAAAATAAAAAATTGTTCTTCTTAAGAAATAATGAATTCCAAAGTTCTGATAAATGAATTCACAAAGTTTATAACTTTTTTCCGATTTCAAAACAAGTCAAAGTTATTATTAAAAGAATCCCTTTTTTCAGTGAAATGAAATATATAACGCGTTAGTTTAAAATAAACATTCGTACTTGTAATTGTTTGACTCTTTTTTTCTTATGTTTATGGAGAAAATATCACACCACTTGAGATTACTTAATAACGAAAAATTTAAATATTCTATTTCATCACCAATCACAGCCGTCTGCGTAAAGCTAGTATGCCTCTGCGCATGTTTAAAATTTAACATTTAAAAACATAGTATGGCAATAGTATTTCATCAACGTAGCGAGAGCGAGACTACACAACCATAAATGACTGGTCTTGCCATCTTGGTTATGTGACGTTTAGATCATTTTAGACCCAATTTTATATTGTACAAATATACCCCACGAACGAGCAGAAATTGTGACGAAACTGATTATAAACATCACGTAATCAGAATGGTAGCGGGAATTTCGCCTTAACATTTAAAAATATTAAATATTTAACTCATTCATCCCCAACGAGTGTTTGTCAAAATGAAACAAAGATATAAATTCAGTGGTTGGGCATATAATAATTAGATTAAAATGATTACTGAAAGTCCATATTACACGAAACGGAAATTCTAGTTTGGTGAAACAACTAAAGCTAATATAACCTATTTGTATGCTTCAATAATTACACATATATGATCTAGTGAACAATTATTAGATACTCAATATTAATATTGTCGAATCCGACTTCCTTGTAAATAATCAACATACCTCATATTATCGAGACAAGTCCATTTTCCCGGTTATCCTGAAACAAACAAAATTCAAATGAAACACATCTTATGTGCAAATACTTTCCTATTGAATAATGAGACTAAAAATAAAACAAACCACTACCATTGAACACGCAGTCAAACAAATTGTATTTAATAACAACCATACACGTGTAACGGAAACCAGAAAAATAAATAATAAATTAATATAGTCTTCAAGTAAAACTATTACGATACGAATACTGAACACAATTGTTTAACAAAACATCTCCCAAAGAATTGATTTGGAATGTTATTATACTAATTATGCTCATTTATCTTTACTAAAGCTTTCATATTTATATATAAAATATAAAACTGTGTAAATAAATATATGAGTTAAACTAATTATTCTTATATGTATATTTACACAATGAAACAACTCTTCAAAAATTTTATAAATCTATAAAAATGTTTTTGAGAAAATTGAATTTCGAAGTCTGATAATCTTGATTACGTAATTTTCATAAGAATGCTTTATTGAATTCATTATTTCCAGGTATTTCTAAACTATACAACTCCAAACCGACAACACTTGGTCATATTTATTCAATAAATAATACAAATATTTTATTATGACTTCAGTTTATTTATTTTATTATATAAGTAGTTAACGGAGAAAATTGGCATAAGATTTACAGAGGTTTTTTGGTATTCTAAAATATTTTAAAAGGTTTGTGGTATATCATTCTACGAATTTTTTATATTTATCACAAACTGCCACCGCATATGCAGTTTTTTTAATTAAGTTCTTCTGATAACGAACGATTTTATATATTTTCATTCCAGTGGCAAAAGATTTTCTTTTAGATGTGCAATATATAAGGACAAAAAGTCATATATTTCCATATGCACCCAGAATCCCTCCAATCAGAGAATATGCACTTGACACTGATTGGCGCTCGTCTTTGTTAAACATTTTTCTGATAAGAGGGGTTCTAAATGCCCTTTTACTACTTATTTCGATAAATAAATGACTGAAAATTATCTAAATAATATAAATATATGCAAATGTTTTTGATTTTAGTATTAGAAGATATAATATGTAGCATGTAAACTATCATAAGGTTGCTTGAAATTCTTGTTCTCAGGTCTTGATAGAAGGTGTTGCTTAGACCAATAATGTATAATTCGCCTATTAGTAATTATTTTTCTTCTCCAATGAGAGAGTGGAACCAAACACGAGCACCAATGAGAAACAAGCACTCTTTCCAGAGGCAAAAGGTCAATGCGCCCCTTACGTACTTTACAAACAACTATTCGAGGAATAGGTATATTATTATATATCCTAGCCATACAACCGATATATGTAACTAGATGTATAAATTTCATTATGGCGAACCAAGCAGACGAGTTTGACCTAGGAAAAACTGCAGTCAAGGTGATTAACATCTCACTCAGACTCGTCTATTTGGTTTGCCATCTTGATATTTATATAGCCAGCAAATATATAAGTGGTATTGCCCTGATTCATAAACATATTACCAATTCTTCGATTTGTTGTTTGTAGAGTAAGTAAGAGCGCATTATATTTTTTTCTTTCATATGAGCCATCACCATTTACCTCTGGAACGAATGCTTGATTGATGAATAAATATCAAGATGGCGGACCAAGCAGAGGAGTTTGACTGACAGTAATGAAAAGCGATATACACATCTAAATAATTTGTGTTTTTGCAATCAGACTCGTCTTCTTATATTATATTTTATATCGATAGTTTTCCAGATTGACAGTTTACACATTTTTTGGGGAAGGGGAGTGAGTTTGATTTAATCCTGGATAGTATAGATTAGATGGATAATTCATTAAGATGAAAGATTGCTTGAATTTTTATTGGTTGATGAGAAGTTGCATTGCTGTTTCATCATGTTGGAATATGTTGGTCAAGAGTGGCGTCGGGACGCCATCCAAAATGATCGGTTGCCAACAACGCAGACGCCTCCCAACTGACATCTGTTCAGCGACGCCCGAAGCTATATTCATTGATTCATTCGATCAATCTCAACCGTTTTTTTACAAGATGAACACTTATTACGAATACCTGCGGATCGAGCCATTATCGCAGCGCAGACTTCCTGCACCGCGGGGTGGTGAACCCGGACACCCGGCCACAGTGTCCAACACCAGGTGCAATTGCGGAATGCATCCTATTTGTGCGTACAAGTCGCACAGTGCAATTAGCTACGTCCGAAACAGAACTGAGTGTTGGAAGCAAGCTGTGCGCCGGTGCTGGCTTTTTCGTGTATTTTTGAACGTCTAAATCCGGCGATCGTCCGACACGGTATCCAAAAGATTTTTTTAAATGTTTAACTTTAGACTTACAAACAGAAATGGCTCTCAGCGATCCCGGCACAGGTCTCTAAGTATAGTTTGAGTACTGGCCATGATTGCTTATGTTATACTGCTCCGTAGTACTGCCGCTCTGCCATGACCTTACTCAATACTACACAACAGATGCTACGCTAACTTTCATGTTACAATTTCACATTAAAACATTTATATGTATAATCTGCAAAAATTCCAGTACAAAATATATGGACATCTAATACGAGGAAATTTATTTTACGCCCCAAGGACTTTTTTCTTTAGAGAGGGTCTTTTTTGGGAGAGTTTTTTATACACATCAATGTCTTAATTGTTTGTCGGTGATCTTCAAATTTAATAGTCAATCGCAAATTTGAGTAAAAAACATTACACTTAAATGACTAACCCAATCATAAGACATGTAAATAATACGACAAATATGCCTCGAGGAAACGTAAGTTCATTTTACCAATGGACTTCCAAAACTGATAGTATTTTTAAAAATAAAGTGCACATTTCTAATAATTTACTCAATTCAAATTTGCTTTTACCCAAACAAACTGTTATTTAATTTTTAAGCATTATATTTTGTAATTGTTTTGTTAATGTTGCTTTTATTGTTGTTTTTATTTATTAATCTTCAAACTTGTAAATGGGTTTTCCCATTCTTTCTATAATTTAATACTATTTTTCATTCTTTCTATAATTTAATACTATTATTCATTCTTTCTATAATTTAATACTATTATATATATATATTAGAGTGGGAACTTATAAAAATATTTTTATAAAATAAAATTATAACAATAAATTAAATTATTAAAAACATTAATGACCTATTAACCTGTTTTTGTTGTGTTTTATATTCGTTTGCTCAAGGGTTTCTCTGAATTATCGATTTACGAAAGAGGATACCAGATTACAAATAATGACGAGATTAATTTAAAAAATAAAAGAAATGAAAATAAAAATAAAAACATCCACAAGCAATAATAATGGTCTAGTAATCAAACAGAGTGGCTACAAAATCATAAACACAATTGAACCTGAGAATATTATGATTTTCCACGTGTTAAAACCCTCGGGTATAAAACTACACATAATGTTGTCAACCACTTCTGTGTACAATTTCAGTCTTTCCAATCTAATTTAAAAAGGTGCATTTTATTTACAAAAATAACCCTGAAATATACCCACCCTTAATATAATTACCAAATGATTTTAGCAAATATGTGTGGGTAGTTTTTATGCAAGGCAGGGTCGATTTCATTAATTATTTAAGGCTTTCACTCCCACACCGTGCACCACATTAATAATTTATACATTGTGTAAGAATATAAAAAAGTAATCTCGTAAGGACACACTGGAGATGGAATTTTATTTCAAGGATGGAAAATAAATTACATGACGCAGGTACTTGGAAATAATTTATGCACAGAAAATTCTTAAATTGGACCAGGGAAAACATTCTTTTCCAATCAAATATCGTTAAAATTCCTACTGATAATACATAAGTGGAACTGACAAAAGTATCAAATTAATCTTACTAAACTAGTCTATTGGAATATTATCTTGATACGGTTATGGAAAAAAATATTTTCGTTTTTAAATTTCAGACGATTTGACGGCCTTGACGTTTGTTTGATAGGATTTTATAATAAATTTTAAATTGATTTTTATTTAATTTTACTGATAGAACACCCTTAAGCCTTTAACTGGACTATTTTACTTTACTAGAATTTGTCATTATATATTTTAAAATAAATGAAGCGTTCAGTTACATAACCATGAAATCGACATTGACCTGCTTAACTGCTTTAAAGATTCTTAATAATATTTTCAAGGGATGATTATAAAAATTTAAGTAATTCATATACAATATTATTTATTTTCCCAAAAATTAAAGTGGGGAAATAAATTACTTAATTATTATTATAACAGCAATTTTTATTTCTCAAATAAAAATGACAACTTGTTGAATTAATGGTTGTGGACCTATAGATTTGAAAAAAATAGATAAAAGTATTATTTATTATCAGTTGTTTGATATACGGCGAAACAATCGTATTAAATGGTCAAAATACACTATTCCATAAAGTTCGTAATTCCGTGATCGATATAGACTAACCAGAAACATTCGCGGGTTAAAATCTGATGTTGAAATGAAATTAAAATAATTTATATATACAATATGTTTTTAATTGAAACTAAAATATTTTTATCTTCATTATGTAATGCCAGTACGAATATAAAAAAATATACAAAAAAACGAAAGAGAATATTAAAAACAACTTTATAATGTCATCGCATTAGTTCAAGTACAAGTTCAAGTTCAAGGACAAGTTCAATTTCGAATACGTAAACAAGGTATTGTTTACTTATCAAAATGCCTAGTGCATTTTGGTTGAAATAAAAATTGAAAAGTTTAACTACTTGGACCATTAACGAATTTGTGGTAATGTTACATTTAATGTACCATTCCTTATATTTAATTAATTGAATATCAATAAAAGAGATGTTATATGTTGAAAAAATATCTGGCGTAGCATATAATTGGTAATAATTATTGTCGTCATGGGTACCTACTTTCTATATTTTTTTAAAAATGATATGTAACCACATTTGGATCCTTGGTATATATTTCATGAATTACTTGGTCGATATCGACCAATCAGAGACATTCGCGGTATTTTAAAACGAAAGAAAAATAATTATTGCCTTTAATAAAAACTCTCAGGCGTAGCGTACATAGTTGATAATAATTCTAAAAAAATTAGATCTTAACAAAATGATTTTGATGATAAATGAGTATATATTTTATATATCGTGACACCTTCCCTATTGACGGGAGTCCCTTTATAAGGGGTTGACCAGGCCACCTTGGCCTTTACGGGAGAATATAGTAGAGATGGTTTCCCAGGCCACCACACAGCAATGAGTACTTAAGATCTAGTTTGCTAAGCTAGATCTACCAAGTGAATCCGGTGCCGTGAATCGAACCCGGGAGTCTCACTCACGAATCCGTTACACTAACCACTGGGCTACAAGGCGGCTCGAGTATATATTTTAATAATTAAATAATCTGCTTTTTAATTTTTAGTAGTATGTATGTATGTATTATTTAGGTGTAAGTTTTTCATCCGGTGATGATTGTCGGTAGTTTTGTCGAAGTTGGTGAACGGTGGATGATTGTCCAGTTTAGAGGTGATACCAGTTTGGAATATAATATGGAGTAGATATAATGATAGTATAGGGACAAACAGGTGGGTGGGCGGCTCTGCGGCAGGTGGGCGGCAAGCTGATATCGATTTCCGGGCCTTGGACGGGGGCGGGTACCATGGAGATATGCGCCCTTGCCACACCATCATCACAACCACCCCATACAACCCATCACCCACCACCCTACACGTGCCAATCTCACTACTGGACATACACAATACAGCTTCATCTTTTTGCACCACACCAATCATACTCACAGATCAAATAATTTCACTAATCCAACTAAATCATTTAAGCAATTTTATCAACAACACTTTATTTATTTATTTTACGCTCCGAGGAGGTTTTATTTTTGAAAGGGTCTTTTTGAGAGGGTTATTTATACACAACAACGTGTTAATTGTATGTCGGTGATATTAACTATTACGAGTAACACAGGTCACCGATTAAATAATCAGTATTTCCCTTACAATACAGGAAATCAGAGTAAACCTAGATGAAGATTTTTTTTAAATATTACTCCCGTGTAATAACCGACCAAATATATTTTTCTTGTGTTGGATTGGACATGACCCATGTTTATTCATGAAGATATAACGTGAAAAAAAATGAAGGTATCGTATGCTTCTACCGCTCGTACTGTTTATCTGTCACTTGTCGATCATTCTAATAACATTACACTATCTTTCACTTAATATGATAAGTGCGACATTAAAAGTTGCTTGATATATTCAATGATAAATAAAATGTCACTATGTAAATAATTTACATGATCGTGGGAATGATTTTGTAAGTACAATATTTTTGTGTTAATAATCCATTGATGCCTGAATGTATATAATTTTCATTTTTTTATTTTTCCAGATCTGCTAAATAGAAGTTATATTCATGAATATACACTACTACTTCATATAAATGGAAAATTATTTACATTTTATATAACATTACTTTTACTTACCCTAGCATTTGATATTTTGAGATGATATGTTACTTTATAAATTTTACACACTGTGTACATTTTTTTCTAAATATTATTATATTGTTTATAATTCAGTTAATGCCGTAAAAAATATTTAAAAAAAACTTGAAATACGCCATAGAAACATTTATTAAGTGACCAATTATTTGACATGGCCGAAGAGAAGAAGCACGTTTTATTGAATATTTTCATAATATTAGCATTAAATTCGCATCAGAAGAGCGATTCGGAGTGCTCCTCAAATATTTTCACCGAGCTTTCAGTAAAGAACAGCTGTGAAAACAAAACGAAGCCCTTGTGATTTCATTTTTGATCAAACTTTGAAAAATCAAATAACTCCTACTGCGTACGTTTGAGTGAAACAATTTATGATATGTTAATTTAGAATTAACTATTCTTTATATTTTGTTTTTCATTTAGGTATAATAATGTAGTTAGCAAGGACACATAGCTGATGGCAATGAACACAAGCACGTTGCGTAGCAACAGCTGGATCAGCTACGCATACCTACTACGACATCTCGTAGCCAATTTCATGACGTCATAATTATACAGCATAATGTTAAATTTATCATTTGTTTTTAAATGATTTATTAAGTATTTAGTGTGGTTGTTTCTTATTATACTTGAAATTTATGAAGGTCGAGAAACAATTGTGGAAATTTCAACACAATACCTGCGATCTGAAAATGACAGGTACTGTAATGAACGAGAACCAAACGAACCAATCAATTGTGATAAAATCTAATAATAAAAAATCATCAAAATCCTTAGAATATTATTTTATTAGATTTAAAATAATCCATAGATACATTTTCAATAATATTTGTTGTCAATGATTATTTATTTTTATTTTTTTTTACAAAAATTTACTATTTGTATGAAAATATAATTAATTATTTATTTTAAGAAAATTGTATTCAGAGACTTCACGTTAGTAGTCGAAAGTAGTAAAGACTCCTTAATAAAATTATTGTGTATATTACAAATAACAACTTTCTTTCAATTGTAGAAATCCACTAATAATTATTATATTACTATTATATTGAACCAATTTGTCAGTCGATTCGTTTGAAACCCTCTAACTAAATTAATCATATTTCAATAAAAGTAAATAGGATGTAATCACAGCGATTGCATCTAAATAAAATATTAAAATAAAATAAAATGTTACACTTGTGTCAAAATACTGTATATAAATACTTAGATGCTGTTAATTTTAATTTTAATATTATATTATATTAAACCTCGAACGAATCATCTCAGGCAGGACTCGAACCTGCCTCTTCTGGTATACTCCTAGATACACTAATCTCTATGCTACCGAGATGTTTGGAATGATCGTCAGAAATTTACTTTATCAGACGACATCCCTTCAATACACTTTGTTTTTTGTTGGATCACATAGCTGTTAATATTGTATTACAATCTATGTCAAAATGTAATTATATTCATTCCATTATATAAGAATTATTTGAATAGATTCTAAAATTTGTGCTGTGAAATTTGTAATTAAAATAATTTTGTACGTGTAGATGGGAGAAAAGAAGTGAGTTTATGAAAGACGGAGCACAACGCTGTCTGTCTTTCATCTTCTCAAAGCAGTCTGATAGAAGGAAGACATGGAAAGGAAAATTGTCTGTCTAACAACCTGTAAAACTGGCTTCGACCTTTTCATACAAAAGTCAAATTATTGCACGATATTAAATCCACGGAGCCGAGAACAAAAAGGATGACGTGGGCGATTACGAACAGGAGCGATTCCTTGCCATGCTCTTTGGATTTATAAAAACGAACTACGAAAATTAATAACCACCAATTTAATAACATCACTATGACAGTTCCCAAATAAATCATAAAAACATTTTCAGACACTACTACGCAAATAATCTGGGGAAGAACGGTTAAATTTGAGTAACTATTATACCCGATAAAGGTTATAACTGTATTTAGAGATAAATACTTATACCCAATAAAAATTATATTACACTTTATCAATAAAAAAAGGAGCCGTCTTTTCTTTGCTCTTTTTGATATATTGCCAATTTGTAAACTAATGTAATGTCCCCTGAAGTACGTATATATGATCTTGACAAATATGAACTTATAAATATATTTTTTGTACGTGAACAGTAAATATTGTTTGATATTTATTACAAAAAACGTAGATTTTACCATTAACTATAATTTTATTGTATAATCTGTTGTTACTTTAACTGATAATTAAGTGGAAATTATATGAAAATTTAATTATTTAACGAATTATACCTCCGTGAGTATCAAGATTTAAATAAATATATTTCATTTTACATGATTTATTATTAAATGCTTCAAAAGAAAGTTTACAACAGGAAGTACAAAACTTCTCATCGGTCTCATTTGGTCGCATACTTATTATATAATAAGTTGATTAATAAATTGATTAATAAATAAATATTGAAATCCATGATCTCTCAAATTCCTGAAGAAATTGCGTCATAACGAATCAAGAACTCGACAAAGGAAGAATATTTATTTTTCACAACATAAGCTGTCTTCAAAGTGACTCAAAAGAAATTACTTTTTTTCTTTTAAAAGAGACAAGATATTACTATTCAAATTCATTTTTTTTCACACCAAGGATGTATAAATCTAAATTTGACAACGGATCATTAAGTGTTGATTGAATTATTTATCATTTCGTGAGTGTTCTTGTATAATTACCACTCACTATTAAGTTGACACGACCAATATAAGACAATTTTAATTTCCACAACTGCGTATTAAATTCAAAAATAAAAATATGATTGTGTGTAGTAGGTTTTCCGTTATTTATTTACAGGAACTGTTTACAGGCTGAAATACCTTTTAAAGGCTATTTAATTTGAGTCAATATGGAAACCGAATAAGTACCTCAAACATTATAGATAATTAATTAATTCATTGAATAAATATTTTTATAAATCAGTCTTAATAATAAATAATTATTTTATAACCATGAAATTAACATTGAAATAATGGACTATTTTAAAAAAACATTATTTAATAGATTTAGTGAAAAAAATTTCACCACTTCATTTTGTTAAAACAATCAAAGTTTGGCGCTTATAAAATATTATTACAGTGAAAACTTTCGAGACGCTGACGCTTCTTTTGAAAGATGAAAAAAATAATAATATCAAGTATTTTATATCTATGTATATTGTACATACTTACTCACAGTTAATATTACATTTTGATTAATATTACCTATATCAGTCATACTATTTATATTGTTTGGTACACGTGTGCCGTTAGTCAATTTAAAAAATGAGCAGATATTAAAAATGCGGCGGTGGCAATATTAAAGAAACAAAAAGAGACTTTAACCTCGTTGTAATATTCAAAAGAAGAGGGATGACAGTGACAGAGCAGTGGCTAAAAGACGCACTCTCACAAATGGAAAATGTACAATTTAATATAATATACCACCCAGTCATCTTCAGCATATTTCCATTAAACACACTTTCAGAAAGTAAGTGTGATATATTATTATTCGACTCTAAATCACTAGAGATTTCCATGAAGTATTTTATCATAAATGAGTTTTATTTCAGTCAAGATTGATTCCTTCTAATCTTTATTTTAATTATTTATTTATTTACCCTCCGAAGAGCTTTTTTTTATATTAGACACAACAACGTGTTAATTGTCTGTCGGTGATCTTAACTATTACTAGTTGCACAGAGCGGCTCTGCCCGACTTAATAATCGTCTCAATATTTACCTTACAATCCAGGAAATCTGTGTTAGCTGTGGTTATAAATAATGCAGGCTTAAACCCAACCCACCTGATTTAATTCTAACCTAGGGTTTATATCATAATATCATAGTTAAGTAACCTGGTCTATCGTCTTTAGACGTAAACGATTGCTTTAAACATCTTTAAAAAGTTTGAATAGATTTTAAATAGGACAGATTAGGTTTAAAATTTGTATTTATTTACACCCTGAGGAGCTTTATTTTTTAGAGAGGTTATTTGAGAGGGTTTTTTATACTTAACAACGTGTTAATTGTCTGTCAGTAATCTTAACTATTACTAGTTACACAGGTCACCGACTTAATAATCAGTATTTATCTTACATTACAGGAAATCAGTGTTAACCTGGATCGAGACGATCGATCAGGATTTTATTAATATTATTCCCGATCTCCCAGTCGTAATAACCGATCAAATCAATTTAAAAATTCTTGACTTGAGTTGGATTTGAACCCATGACCATAGTATTTGTAGCCACGCTTCTTATCCCCTGAGCTATTACGCTGGTTATTATAATATGATGGTTACTATTTTATTATGGCTGGTTTTTATTATATTATAATATGAAAATCCTTGTTTATATATATAGAATTGTCATGCGTATTATTTTCATACATTGGTATATGGCCGGCACTACTACATGCGCATATTATACATATACTTCCTTTAATTCTAGAGAGCAACAAGATTGTACCTACTTACAAAATCATTCCCACGATCATGTAAATTGTTTACATAGTGACATTTTATTTATCATTGAATATATCAAGCAACTTTTAATGTCGCACTTATCATATTAAGTGAAAGATAGTGTAATGTTATTAGAATGATCGACAAGTGACAGATAAACAGTACGAGCGGTAGAAGCATACGATACCTTCATTTTTTTTCACGTTATATCTTCATGAATAAACATGGGTCAGGTCCAATCCACCACAAGAAAAAAAAAATGATTTACGGTCGGTTATTACACGGGAGTAATATTTAAAAAAATCTTCATATAGGTTTACTCTGATTTCCTGTATTGAAAGGGAAATACTGATTATTAAATCGTTGAGCTGTGTAACTAGTAGTAGTTAAGATCACCGACAGACAATTAATAAACACGTTATTCTGTATAAAAACCCAAACATAAGTAAAATCCTTCTAAAAAAATCCCTCGGAGCGAATATAAATAAATAAATGTGAAATATTAATTTCCCTTTATTATATTAAACATATAAATAAGTAAATATATCAGATACTTTTCCTCTTGCTTTTTGTTAAACCTAAATATTAGAATCATATGCATAATTATTAATAATTAATTAATTATCTGCTTTCATACTTTGACTACACATTCATATTTATCAAAAATAAATAACAGGATACCTTAATTATTTAAAAATTAATTTAAGAACAGGTGAGCAAACATATGTATTTTCCATGATAATAATAATAAACAGCTGTCATTTCATATTATTCAGATATCAAAATAGCTGTAGCTTACAAGAAAATTTTACTGTGTAATTATTTTTTTATTTTGGTATAATTGGGGTAAGAAAAGTACTATAAATATTCAAAATTTATTAAAAGTCTATCGTGTGTTTTTTTACTGAGTAAAAGTCCCACCTGTATTTAATTTACTTGGATTAAAATAATTTTAGAATATATAGCTTTGATTAAAAATCCCTATTTAAATTCCTCGATATAATTAGAAGAAAATTTAAGTATTAATACAATGTTAATTAGGGTCTTGGAGAATACAATTAACAAAATGTCAAAAATTAATAATCGATCGTAATCGTAATAAAGCTCGGCAAAAAAAAATCATTCGCAGATAATAAAATATGAGAGAGTTTCGTAGGAAATGGCAATTTCATCAAGTGATGTAAAAGAAGATGGCAAATTGAATAAGGGGACTTCTTCCGTGTAAAATGGGAATGTATTCATTTCATCTTATTGAATTAAGGGAAAGGAACCATGTGACATTTGTAAAGCCTAACTTACATCGTAATTACAACTTCAAAGAAGATCGAATATTCAATCGGATTTGAGTAAGATCTCTACATATTCTGACGAATTCGATTTAATTTTAACATAAAATAACATAATTTTGTGTAGCCAAGTGGCTACGATAGAGCTACGGCGTAGCATGATGTAACGCGTGATAAATAAACAATAAAAATTTCATCAATGAAATGACTAATTATCCTGTATTTTTCGTATTAAAGGTAATGAATGAAAGCGTATAAATTTAAACGAATTTATTTTTAACAAAATATGGAATCGGATATAGAAAGTGTGGCTGGATAATCGAAAATGCCTCATCAAATGTCAAAGGCCTTAGTCAACAGGTGGAAGGAGCTCTAATTAGATATCGCTGATCAGGTATCCTCCTTCAGACAACCCAATTAGGCTTTTATCACAACCTTCTTATTGTTTTTCGTTTGTTGATTTATAACAATAATACATTCCAATACAATACAAAAGACGATTGTACTCCCCGAAACATAATAGGCGGTGAAAACAAACCACAGGTTGTTCCGCACAAAAAATAATAATTAGTATGAGTATATTTTTTCGCCTTCATTTAACTAATTTATCTCAATTAAAATTATCTTGGAGAAAAACAGACAAACAAACTGTGTAGGTCTCAAACCATTTACTTCCCTTTGATTTGATTGACATTCTCTCATCTAAGATAGCTAATAATTGAATGATTTAAATCGTTCTTATTAATAATTATCATTATAAAATACGTATAAGGTATATTTTAAATTCTACCAACAAAAATGTGTCAACTCTATATGTATTGTATTATTAATTTTTTTAAATATATTGGGTCTATCATTTAATAATATCTGCACCCAAATTAATAATAATCAAATCCATTTAGTTATAACTATTATCATTTTTATTATTTTATTATAATTTTAAAAAAAATATTTATGTACACAAAATATATATTTTTCAGGTATTACTGAACCAATTAAACAGTTTCAAAAAAATACCCCTAAACTAATTCTAGACCACCTAACCTATAATTAATAAGAACGTACATGTCTCACAAAAATACTCACATCTATATTTAAATCTGGAAATGGAAAATATACACAATTATCTATTAATATCTATTAAATTAATTTATATAAACTAGAGGTTGTATAAATATAATTGCATAACAGACACGTGTCAGAGTTAGTCGTAGAAGTTTATACAGCTCATCATTATTATTTTGGCAGACACTTGGATAACAACAACAAAAATTAAACAATTTATATCGAATTTCAAGAATATGTAATATAATGACGTCGGGGATGAAATTTAGGGGGTGAGAAAATATAAATAAGTTACTACAATACCAGCCATAATTACAGGGTTTCCCACTTTTAAAAATATTCATTCACATCGGACTGTAATTAGAATCTCACATTGGATTTATTTATGAAAATGACACGTCAAATACACTGGATAATTTTTAATATTATTTTTGACACACAATTGAATCATTATTTCTAGCACTAGCCATTAAAAAAATTCCATGAAATCGAGTGAAAAGTCAGCTTTATTCCTGAAAATCTTTAGCTTGAATTATAAATAATTAAATTCTTGATAGTATTAACATCTAATGGAATGTTTGGATGATATATATATCCCATAATTAAAGAAAGTTATGTATCTACATATTGTGAAATCTACATAAAATTATTGTTGCAATAACATTTAAAGTTTAATTTTATTACTACAAGAAACTGAATTTGCTACTTGTTTTATAAACATACTATTACATAGCTGCATACATTACTGGTATTTCTTCCATTTTTTAACTATAATTTGTAAAATGATGAATTTTACAAATTAACATATTTAGTGTTTTTGTGGTCATTTGATTATTATAGTATTGATTATTCTTGAAATGCATATTTGATATAATATTTCACTCATGAATGGCAAAATATGTAGTTTTTTTTTGTAAAAGCTGTATAATAGAATTATAACTTTTTTGTTATTTATTTAATTATATTTACATATTTGCCCCGAGTGACTTCTTTAAAGGTTTTTACTAATATTTGTTTTATTAGACACAAAAACGTGTTAATTAATTATCTGTCGGTGATCTTAACTATTACTAGTAACACAGGTCACCGACTTAATAATCAGTATTTACCTTACAATACAGGAAATCAGAGTAAACCTGGATCAACAAGATCGATCAGGATTTTATTAATATTATTCCCCATCTTCCAGTGGTAATAGCTGATAAAATCTTTTTTTTTAAACTTAAATGGGATTCCGAAATTAATGCATACTTTTGATAAATACAAAGGGATAAGGGTAAAGGTATCTCAAGGACCAAATGAAAAGCATACATTATCTTCTGCTGAATCTGTTTTCATATGAGATAATTATACGATTCAAACCAAACAATAGAAAGGGGGAAATTTGTATAAAATTGAATATGTAAGCAGATCAACCTTCAAGCTGGGTTACCATGGCAACGAGCTCCGCGTCCGTAACCATGGCAACTATTAAACAGGGTAGGTCACTCATGATAAACACCCCGTCTCCTAAAAGCCACCCCAAAGAAGATTTATTTAAACGGATTGACTCATTACATGAAAAAAAAAAATTACCCAAACCTTAACTAAGTAATACTACTAAGAATATCCGTACTTTTTATTTTATTTTATAATATTATACTATTTTTAAAGTGTTGATACATCTTATATTCTTTAAATAATAAGGTATTTTTAATTGAAATTCTATTCTGCGTGATTTTTTTAATATTAATTATATTTTTTGAGCTTTTATTCAATGTTCGCATCAAAATTGTTTTTATTTAAACAAATATATTCAAATAAGTCTTCCGATAAATATTGTTTATTGAAAATTGCCATTTATTGTGCATTATTATAATTTGAAATAAATTATTAAATCTCAGACCTCGACATACGTCCGTTTCCCGTTCAAGATCCTTTGACGTACATTAAACATATTTTTTAATAAAATATAAAGGAAATATTACAATAATATGCTATGAGCTTCTTCGTGTGAATTCTTTATTTGACTATTATGTAAAAGGCGCGGATCGGATTCCACAAGAAGGTCGTATATCAATCAAAATATTTCGCATTTAAACAGGACATAAAAAAATCCACTGCATTTTAATTAAAATTTAAAATGTCGACGAAACAAGATTTATACGGATCATATATTTGATATTTATTATTACGTAATTAAGTTTCTTTTCAGTCAATACGTATTTTAAAAATTTTATCTGTCATTATTTGCATCCGATATTGAAAAAACTCAGTATATATGTATCGAATTGGATATTTATTGGTTTAAATTTGACCTGACGGTGAAAATCAACAGTTTTGGCCATCAATTATATCATATTCAAATGGGAATGCACTATTTTGAAATTTCAAATCAATACATATTTAAATTGTCGCTTAAAGCTGTGAGAAACTCGTCAGTCAAATTTTAAACGAACATAACAATCCACTCAATGGCTTACTTCTAAATAATGCAAAATATCAATGAAGTTATGAATATACACAAAGTTTTATTTATCTATTAAAAAATAATATACATAAAATAAATTATGCTTAAAATCATTTACATATCACGTATTGCCGAATCACCACACAATTAATATCTAAACTTAGTCGATAGTTGATAAACCTCAACAATCGCTTAAATAGTTGAAGGCAAACTGACATCTAATCAGAATTCAATCAAAGAGTATTGAATTTTCCTTTGTTATACACACATCGAGCGGGAAATAATATTAAATCAATCATTTTGGTAAGAATGTCAAAGGAAGAATTTAAAGTGGATTTAGTAGATTGATTGAAGAGCCAAGTTAGCGATACATCGATCGTAAGTTACAAGTTAGATTCCCAAGAGGTGAACGAGAATCTGAGAGTGTCGGCTTTACGTCCAAACTTTATATTCAATTTACCAAATTCGACCCCCGATAAGTACTTCGAATAATCTGTGAAATCAGATTTGAGTATTTTGCCAATTTTCCTATAAAAATAATAAATCATATGTCCTATAAATCAACGGCCTTCTACCTTGTAGGGCGTATGTAATACAAAATATATGTACACGTAATTCAAACATCGCATAGTAGCAATTCAGTATGTTATTTGGTATTTATATGAGGATGTTCAGATTAGTTATATTTAAAATTAAATGCCCTCAAATTAGTAGTGTGCACAAAGGTTGGAAATCACTGATCTAAACTGCAACTTAACTCTTGATCACAGTTAATCCAGGCGTTTTATCGAATTATATAAAAAAAAAAAAAATATATATATATATATATAAGTATATATATATATATATATATATATATAGTTATATAGCAGTGAGTTATATATATATATATATATATATATATATATATATATATATATATATATATGGTATATATATACAATAATATTCTATTTAAATTTAATCCTAAACATATGATAAAAAATGAAGCATTTTCATTAAATTTTCAAGCATGTTTATTGAATACATCAACGCCCAATTTTTAAAAATGTGTCATTATTCTTACATTTTACTTTGTGAATTGACGAAACTTATTACAATATTATGCGTAAGTGTGACAATTTTTTTTAATATCAATGCATTAGTGAATAGTTATTATTTGTACGTAAATTGTCGCTTTGGGAAAACAGCATTTAAAAGTTCACATTAAATTGGCTCTTAATTTTGTTTTATACTTTTAGGACTATTAATATTTTTCTATAACATAGTTATTAACATATTTGTATCACGAACTCAATTTCAGAAAAAAATGTATACAAGTCTTAATCAGCCCGTCGATATAATAAAGAATAAATTCTTATTAAGAAAACCTTTTGAAACATATGTGATTATTTAGTATAACGGTATTTTGATGTAGTTATTTCGACTGGGAGATCAGCAATAATATTAATAAAATCCCGATCGATCATCTTGATCCAGGTTTACTTTGAATTCCTGTATTGTAAAATACTGATTATTAAGTTGGTGACCTGTGTAACTAGTAATAGTTAAGTTCACCGACAGACAATTAATTAACACGTTGTTGTGTTTAATAAACGCTTTCAGGGTATATATAAATAAATATATATTTTTTCTAGTATTACGACTAACTTAGTTTAGTGAAGCCCTCATTGATACACAAATTGTATGTGGTCAAAAGTGCATTGTTTAGGTAATATAATTGAGATTTGTCCTAAATTCTATATCTATTTTTAAAATCCAGTCTATTATTGATAATTTAGAGTGACATCCTAAAAGTTGCAGTTGACAGGACCAGTACTGCAGCTAATTGCTGTACCATGTTCTGATAGTGGCTTCTAAATCCAGCTCTGAAGCATTCATCACAAATGCAACAACCTTCACCAACTCCGGATGACAGTTAAACTCTGAAGCTTTTTAGCTTGATTAAAATTCAAACGTATAAAAAAAACACAAATGTATGTATATTCGTACAATGAAACTCTCATATAGGTTTATCTGTTGCCACTCGGCATGTTAAATATTAAATTCGCTCAATTTTTGCACTTATACCGATTATTCATCATTAATTACAAAATAAAATACATTGAAAATAAAAATAATAATAAGTGACTTAACAAGATTTTATCGTCATCCAACTACCACTTTGAATAGTCTACAACGAATTTGCGCACCTGGGTGAACTCTTTTCCACCGATTCTGCCACCTGCAGGACTTATATAGGACCCACCTTATATATTCAAATGATTGCTTCTTACATATTACTATATTTGAACTAATTTTTATTTTATATACATTTTTATTTAATACTATAATTTCTTTTTTATACTTTCCATTTTTTGTCCTAAACCTTTTTTTATTATTATATTTGTCTTGTCTGTAAAACAAAGCTTAAAAGCTCTTGTAAGCATTTATATGCAAACAAATAAATCAAATAAGGTTTCATATATTTTTTCACAATATAACATTGTGCAAAGTTGCTATTGAATCATAACTTAGACAAGTCAACATTTAATTGGTAAATATATTTTAAAATCAGTGAGAGTATTGCAAAAATATTATAAATTAGATGTATTATTTTTGCAATAAGGTTTTATTATTATCATACTTTATTTGTTATAGTTTATTATTATTAAATATTATTTATTCGTGCTATATGTCACCTTTTAACGGTCAGCATATTTTTTCACTGATAATAATTGATAATTCTGCTGTAATCACATATTTATTTATATAATATAATCGGTTAACCTACAGGGTTGATCAAAATTCCACCCTGTATTATTGCAGCAGACCTGCTTGATTGTGGATTGATTTTTTAGTTAGTATCTCTGCGAAAAAAATTTCAATCTATAAATTAACGAATAATCTAAATTCGATGATGAATTTCATACTGAGAAAAACCACAGCTATGACAAAATTTAATTTAATTTAAGTTCCTTAAAACGACACATATTAAATAAAATAAATAAGGATGGTTCATACAGCTTTATGATTATTGTGTGTACATTTTGAAACTGTGATTTAAACAGTTTAGCTTCAGGAAAAATTAACCATAAAAGGCTATTTCAGGAAACAGCTTATTTAGTTGGTAATACAGGTGATTATTTTTTGGTTACACGTCAGTTAAATCAACTCATAATACATAATATTTGGAATATAAATCCAACTACTCTATAATCGGAATTTTTAATCATATTAAAATAATAAAACATGTAAGTAAATACATAGGATACTTATTCATAAGTACGGTAAGGGGTTGATAGGGCAAGGTCGATAGGAACTAGAATAGATATATATAATACAGTAAGCCCAGTAACACACCCCCGTAGGTTTTAAATAGAAATAACTACCCCTCGCAACAGCTTTATGGGAAAATATACAATATTATAACTAGACGAGAAAACAGGTTGCATGCAATTCATGAATGAACCAAGAGGTGAGAACAGGTGCGTAGGTATGGCAACCAATGCATCTACAACAACTAGTTTCATTTTATAAATAAAAACACGATTTAACCTAAATTGGTAATTAATAATCCACATACTAGATTGAAATTATCATCAATCCATTAATAATAAAAATAAGCCTTTCTAACAAAGCTGCAATTTTGTATTAACAAACGAGGCATAACACTCAAAGTCAATTATATTTTTAATTTATTATTATTTATAATTTTCAAAAAAAAACTATATAATTTTTTTAAGGTAAAGAAATATATGTTAAATTCATATTATAACTTGTGCTTGTTTACAAAAAACACCAAATATAATAAAGGCTTTCATGTAATGCCAATATAGTGAGTAGATGATGTTAGTATCGTATGGCAACACTGTTTAATTAATTTGCGATGTTCGTTAACCCGTAATAAATATTATTATTTTTTATAGAAAAAAATAAATTAGCACGTTTTAAACCTTTTTTTAGTGATCATTTTTTCATTAAATAAAAGCATTTCAAATATAAGACATGTTGTATATATTTTTAAATTGAACTTATCGTTTTTTTCTCTTCCACAAAAATGTTTTCTACCTTCAATAGACCAATTATTAGCTTTATTATAATATAACAAAATTTTATATAGTACAAATATAGGGTTACATTAAATATTTTTATGTACAATATGGTCGAATTCTGGAAAGATTTTATTTAAATAATATTGTTATGTGATAAGAGATAAAAAGAGTAAGACAATTTACCAAATAATAAAAATTTAAGCCGTACAGTGCTCTAGAATTTGAACACTTTTTTATAAAAACCTCTTAACCATGGTTTGCATATGATTATCTGATATTAATATTTAAAAAAATACATTTACAAAAAAAAAACAAAATAATTTTATTGTTATGGAACGGATTAATCTTCCAGTTTAAATGTATTCGGTGTACTCGTTTTGTTGTAATTTTGGTAATGGTATAAAAAAACCAACACGTTTAGATGTCGATCAAAATTAAAACCGCAGCAAATCAATCACGACCAGTTGTATAGAAATATTGTAGCAGTGTAATAATATCGTGGTATCAAGTAGTGTAACATCATGTAGGATGATGACCCTGCCAAGGCCGATCTTCGAAAAGGTTGACACCGAATATATTTAAATATTAAAAAATAAACCATTTCAATATATTAAAGGCTGTTTTAGATGGTTTAATTAATATCAGTTTAAAGAAGCAATTAATAGTTTAATTTTTTAATGGATCCGATTTTAATCTGGTGGATAACCTTGTTGGTGTAATGTAAAAAGCGGAATTGTGGAAGCAAGAAGTTGCTGACTTGCAAAAAAGTGCGTCCAAACCACCAATCACTTACTTGCTGGCCTTCCATCATCATTATCATCATCTCCTTAACTATTATACGGCAGACTGTCATTTCGATACTGAACCGTTAAATCGACATTTTGCATCGATTCATTATTTTTATTCACTCTAATCGTGGATAGTATTCAGATAAATTGCAAATTTACGGCTGTATTCAATATTAAAGTGTAATGAGAGTGTGTTAGTGAGTCATGCTAGAGCTTGGTGCGTATACGAATAGAGCTGGTGTACGCTAAGGTCTGATCGGCCAGCTCTATTCGTATATGCACCAAGCTCTAACACAACTCACGACTCTCATTACACTTGAATATTGAATACAGCCGTAAATTTGCAATTTATCTGAATATTATCTGTAATTATCTGTCTTAATATTATCTGGTGTACGCTAAGGTCTAATCGACTAGCTCTATTCATATACGCACCACTTACACATTAATATTACACTATTATATTTAATACGATTATGTATTAAATAAAAGTTTAAAGTTTTTCGCTTGAAATTAACCTTATTTAATTTAATATTAAATCTTCAAATTCATTTCAATTTCACCCTTGTATAGTTTCCATCAAGTGATGGTTTTGGATCGATTATTTTATACCCCAAAGTATCAAAATGATTTTTAAAATACACAAAAAATTTAATATTCAGATTGGTTTGATAAAAATTCGAATTTAAAATTTATACTGATTAAACCAATCAATAAAACTACGATTATTGACATAAGATATTCACACTGATAGTGTTTTATGTATTTTAAAATTTATTATTTACAATTAAATGTAAAATATGCTATCCAATATCTTTGTTTGATGGAAATTCTTCAAGGGAAATTTTCTAAATTGCCCTACACACGTTAAATTTGAACCGATCAATTAAACTGAACGTGTTTAACTGTCAGTTGAACTGATCAATCTAGTTGTACTTAACTGAATGATTAGTATAACCCAATACACATTAAGTTTTGACTAATCAGTTTAACTGATCGTGTATTTATATTAAATGGAATCACTTTAATAATACAATTTGAAATTATCTCAAAATGTTACCAACGATAGCTGTCACATTATTTGAAATTCATATCGAATTTATCCAAAATTGTTAAATATTCACAAAGAAAAAAAACATTAAACATTTTCGACCCAGAAATATTATTCACGAACAACTCATTTGACAGTTGACGGACGGATATTTGAATAATCGGAGACATGTTTTTAAAAAATAAATATAATCCTATAAAAAAACATTGTAATATATTTTTATATAAAAAATAACCGAATAAAATTTCCAGCTAAAAGAGGTTTTATTATATGGGACAAGCGTTGAAATAAAGGAATAACACATATTTTTATTTTATTAGTCGTGCATTAGAAACGATTTTATGAGATATATAGCCATAAATTCCTTTAACAACTTCTCCAAAACGACTTACAAATCGGTAAATAAATATTTTAGTGTAGCTATTAAATCCAAGGTCAGATAAATAAGATGATTCTGTAGTATTTACTTTGGCTACTAATTATCACTCTATTATTATGCCAATCCCATACTTATGAGTAGTGATGAAAAAACTTCAAATTCGTCGCCGCCTCTAAAGAAAAAGCTATTAAAACTTTTTGAAATCTAAAAAAAACGACACGACAACAACAAGTAAAACGGAGATATTATGTAGGTGTGTAATTTTAGGAGAAGTGAAATATTTGGGTGTCGAAGAAGTAACGGAATATTGCGATCATTGAGATCATCAATCATTTTACTGATGAGCTTACTTTTTTACCATTAAATATCACTTAAATGAATTCATCGCCTCCTATTCAAATTAATAATAAAAACATCTCAAATCCACGCCAAATTAAAGTAATATCAGTTATATAATTTTATTCACTTTTATGAGAAAAAAAATCCATAAAAAACATGACGTTTTGATTGGGTTAATTATGATGATACCATTTTTTAAATAAATAATAGATTACTCAATAATTACTAACTAATTTATTTCCATTAAAATTTATTTCTCAACACTCGAATATTTCTGATAATCGACATGTATTTTTATACAAAAAAATAAATATTGATATACAGTGTTTGTGGGATTCATTCTTAAAACCGTAATATCTCATAAAATTCATTCCCCATCATAGACTTAAAATTATTGTGACTGTGGAATTGATCCAAAAAAGCTTTTGTATTATTTTAAATTTAATTGAGGTAAAATTTATTCATAATGTTGCTAAATAATCAGTTATTAAGTTTCTCATGGTTAAAAGTAGTTATTAGTGGATCGAAAATTTACTGCACTCTTTGCAATCTGAACGTGCTTATTATATTAATTACAGAATCTGTATTTAAATATAAGTATACATACAGTACGACTGATATAGAATTCCAGACAACTGTATGTATAAATATGAAGATGGCGGACCAAGTAGATGAGTCTGAATGACGCAACACTAATTGTTTACATATGGCTAAAGGTCAGTTGATCTGAATTCTCGATTGAGGTGTACCTACACCGCTCTTCATTAGTGTTGTTTAAACACCTTGATTTACGTTTGACTCATCTACTTGGTCCGTCATCTTGATATTCATACATTCAGTTGTCTGTAATTTTAATATATCTAAGTATAAATTTCCAAGTATTTATCCAGAAAACATTCAACGGCACTCCATTAGAGTTCGGATTCGAGGGCAAAAATTAAATGGATAAGTTCGAAATTGAAAAGAGGCCTGTATTTTAGTTGGGCAAGTTCGACGCGCTTTAATGGAAAATTGTACGGCCTGAATCGCAAATTAAATTGTAAATAATGAGGGGGTGGCAGGGTGGTTGTGAATGAGGGGTTCTACTTCAAGGTGGTGAAATGGAGTCACGCACGCGAGGATAATACACAAGATAAGTGCAACTCATGCAAATGAACTGCACCACGACCTTTGACAATGAAATATTACTAGACCAAACCTTTAAAACTAGAACATTTTAAAATACATACACCCGCATAAAAACTGTGCCTTTAAAGTACATTATATTTAACTATTAAACCAAGCGACTACTTATATGTATAACCACTACCCAAATGAAATTCAATCATGCAACAAATATCAGTGTATACTTTTAGGACTAATAATATTTTTCCATAACATATCTTTTTCACAAACACATTTGATTTTGTCTGTCATTAATGATTTTAATAAATTCGTGTTTCACAATATTTTTGTTTTATTCATATAGTATTAAGTATATGTTTTTGTAATTCTAAGTTTATTTATTATTTATTTTTTTATTATTTATTATGTATAATATTTATATATATTTTAGTAGTTCTACAAGTGGGTTTTTGTATTTTTTCCTATAAATTATGTTATGACTTATTAATTATTTTAAATATCAATTGATTATACTCCGTATTAAAATAAGTAAAAGACTAAGTCTATAAACTTAATATTGTAACATCAATCATAATGTATCAAAACATTGTACGCAAATTATATTTAATAAAGAAATTGTATAATAAAACATATGTGATTATTTAGTATAATTATAATTTCTTATAAAAGAAAACTGTCGATCTTGGTATCGAATATAATCTTATTGATTTTTTAATCCCGGGGGTTCTTTTAGATCAGATTATTACCAGTAATAGCTCAGTTATTTCGACTGGGAGATCAGGAATAATATTAATAAAATCCCGATCGATCGTCTTGAACCACGTTTACTCTGATTTCCTGTATTGTAAGGTAAATACTGATAATTAAGTCGGTGACCTGTGTAACTAGTAATAGTTAAAATCACCGACAGACAATTAATTAGCACGTTGTGTATAATAAACGCTTTCAGGGCATAAATAAATATTTTTTCTAGTATTACGACGGACTTATACTTTAGTGAAACCATCATTGATATACGAATTGTATGGGGTAAAAAGATTATCTGATTAAATTAACACGTTGTTATGTCTAAAAAAATTAATTTGCAAAAATCATACTAATAAGTATTTCAGTCAAAAGTTTTAATAATAACCAGCTTAATAGCTCAGGAGATAAGGCACGTGGTTACAAATAATGTGGTCATGGTTTCAAATCTCGCTCACATAAAAAAATGATCGGTTATTACAATTAGGAGAAAAGGAATAATATTAATAAAATCCCTATGAATCGACTTGATTCAGGTTAAACCTGATTACCTGAATTATATTATAATATTTTTACACAATCTCACAAAGAATACTCGCTTGAAATTTAATTGATTAATTCAATAATCTTAAGATGTAATCAGTACATATAATTGATGGGTAATTTTAATCACATAATCACCTTCTCTCAATCCAGACTGTCGTCTGTGTATTATTGAAGGTATTAATTAATTTTAATGGGGTAATTCGAATAATATGTCATGTTTGTAGTTGAAATGTCCACCAAAAGAGACGAAATGTCTGTGTTTACGCTGAACCTCTGCAAATGAGCAATGGCGAATTCAGGTCAATCAACTTGTACAGATGTCTAAAATCTATTTTTGGAAGACTACGAGTTATAAAAATAGACTCGGTCATTATTATATCGTAACGGTGATATATTATATTATAGAAAATTAATAAAACTAAACCCTTCTGAAGTATATTTGACTTGATTACGATAATGGGATCAACCTTGCTAGATAAATGAAGATAAATATTTGCGCAACAACCATGGCCTAATCCGATTCCATTCCATGGAAAAATACGTCTTGGAAATACTCTTCCGACAAATACTGAAACCAAGATATTTAGTATGTATTTGTATTCAATAAATATAAATACATACGCATTCTTGGAAAACAATATATATTTTGCAGGTTATAAATATTTCCATATTACTTACTCTTATTAATTTGAAAGGATAAGAAATTCCTTTGTTTAATATATTATCTTAATATATTTTTTTCTTATTTCCTATACTTTTTATTTACTTTTACTATTAGACACCTCTAATATCACATTAAAATGTTATTCTCATGTTCTGTACACCTAAGTCTAACTCAAAATATGTTCTATATTATTTCAACAATGTAAAATTCAAATTTAATAAAAAAAATGTTGTATATATTAATATATTTTTTAATCTCCTCAATCGCAACAACCTTACTTAATTATATCGCTTTTACAATATTTTATAATTAATAATAATCAAACCTAGCGAAAATAGATGAAAGTACCTCTTATATAAGTAAGTAGTATTATACATTTTATTATGATTGAATTATCTTAAATATAAATAAAATATTAATATCATTATAATATAAAAAATCATCTTCAAAATTCGCCTGTACGTATTCGTACAATTATTATTTTTTACACCCCAAGGGTATTTTATATAGGATGATTTAAATGTGGGTTTTAGACACAGAATTGTGTTATTTAATTTTATCGAATTTACCTGTCGGTGATCTATTTAACTATTTACCTTATAATCCAGGATATTATTCCCGATCTCCCGGACGCCACAATCAAGCGCCTTATCCCCAGAACTTTTATTTTTATTTTTTTTTATAAATAAGGGAAAACAGTTCGCTGGAATACAAGAAAACCTACATCTCTATATGAAGATGTATAATTACGTAATTACTTATTCTAACTACAAAATAGGTACATATTTACAACATTTACAAAATATAGAATAAGATAAAAAAATAAACGAATATAAAAGAAAAGTAAATACAGTAAAGTGTGTCAAAAAAAGTAAAGTGTATTAAGACAAATTTTAATCAAAAATAGTCTTGTAAGGATGAATTTATAATTGGTTAGTGTGTTGTGAAAACTTTCTAGTTCAGGTAAGGAGGTTAGGTTTTATTTAACCAAAGTAAATAATAAAGCATAATAACCCGCACAGTGCTCCCGCTTGGCTAGGTTTGAAATAATAATTACATATTTTTTGTACATTAATTCCACACATACAAATTTATCAAAAACACCTTCTCCGTGAAGAAACATCCGGCATTTTAATTTCAATAACGGTCGGCTTAATTTGCCATTGTATTATGAAAAGCGTGTAACTCCAACGCCGCAGTCCTTTAATCAATCACATACTTGATTAATTTATAGTTTAGTTACGAACGACGAGTGCATAAGCTTAACTGCTCATTATTACAAAGAACCGTCATTACGGCCACACCTGTAATCAAATCATGTTCATAAAGGCTGTCCCCTGAATTTATGATAGTTTTTGCCGAGACCGATTTGTATGATTGGTGGTGGAGTTGAGGAATTGAACCGCGGTCATGAACGTGCCATCATTATTTATGATTTGCCATACGTATTTATTTATTTGTTGTTATGTTTTTTTCTGTATTAAACTATCGCGTATCCGGCATACTAAATTTCGTTTTTTTTTTTAAATATTTAATATTATATATTATAATCGAAACAAAGAAAATAAACGCCTAAACGTGGGAGCACGCAATTATCAATTTGGAATTGAAAAACAAATCATATACCGACAATTAATTTATATCTATATAAGTGTCATGCGTATTGTTTTCATACATCGGAGCGTGGCCGGCACTACTACATGCGCATATTATACACATACTTGAGCTGTGGCCACCTGCAACATTGTAGTACCTAATATCATACACTCTAGAGCAACAATATTGTTCTTATAAAAATGATCATGTAAATTGTTATATAATAGTGATATAACCATATTAAGTGAAAGGCGGTTTAATGTTATTAGAAAGATCGACAAGTGACAGATAAACAGTATGAGCGGTAAAAGCCGCTATCATACGAAGCTTTTGGTGTCAAATTCATCATCTTATTCCATGCTTTTGATGTTTTTTAACACCTCTATATATAAATTAATTTGAAAAGTTAATTCGAAATGTAAGTCTATCTGCCTACATTATTATTATATCTTACTTAAAATCAAATTTAAAAAAATAAGTATATCTTTATTCTAGATTGGTGGGATTTTTATAGTTTTTCTTTGAAATTATTGAAAAAATAAATATAAATGTAGCAGTTTAGTTACAAAGCACGCAGGGTGCCAGCATGATGAATACTTTGCAATTAATATGCTAAACAAGACCATCTACCAACCTGCGTTTATCAAAATACTTTTAATATTCAAAATATTATTTATATTTAATATGCTCAATCAAAATTATCACTACATAAATAAATAATAAAAAAAACAAAAGTGCCCACTCATAAATGCGTATTATAGTAACTCTAATGGGGAAGTCATTTAAAAAAACGTATAGATATGCAGTGTGTATTAATAATTTTTAATCAGTTTAACTGAGAGTTATAGTGTGTATAACTGACAGTGTGTGGAGAGGATCAGTTGAGTTGTAGTAAACTAAAGGACTCGTTTGCTCCACAAATAATCTGTTTTAACTGATCAGTTAAAACTGACAGTTTAACTGAACGTGTGTGGGCTCTTTTACACTATTTTTTACACATTTAATAATTAGTTGGCCGTTGCATAGTATTTTTTCCCGATCTTCCAATGTCACAATTACTCGAAATTTGTGTATTTTTAAATTAATTCATATATACAGGATGGACTTGATTTAACTGAGAATATTTCAGAGGATGGTTGGGTATAGCAAGAATAAGTGAAAAAATGTTATTTTTTATTAATAATTAAAAATATTAATAGTGGCTTTGAAATCGAGTTTGGACCACAATCTTCGAATTAGCTGTTTCTGTGAAGTACTGAGTATAAACGTGTGTATTGTGTCGTATTAAATACATAATTAATAACAATTTTTTTAATGTTAAATATTTTTTTCGCTTATGTTTGAAAGATTATCAGTTAATTCAAAATCTATGTCCGATTGACACAAAAATAATTGTATTTTTTTCATTATCGATACGAATGTAAATATTGAACATATTAATGTTTGGGCCGCCATCTTGGAATCAGCTGTTCTTGTCAAATATGCTGTAGTGGACATCGCGTTATCGCATTTCTGCTGTGTCTGTTAAATACGACATCAATGAAGAATTTTTTTTTTATACTATCTATATATATATATATATATATATATATATATATATATATATATATATATATATATATATATATTGTAATCAATACAGTGAAGTACTGAGTATAAATAGTTTTTAATTTTTAAATAATAATAAAAATATTTTTTAAAAAAATCGCTTATATTTGCGATACCCTACCATACCCTTAAATATTCTCAGTTAATTTAAGTCCACCCTGTATTTATGATATTTTGATATCAAATTATTTATTTATACTTGGAATTGAGTCGTGTAGGTGGGTTAAAGCAAAAGTTGAAAAGGCTTATCTAGCTTATATAGGTAGCTTATCTGCAATATGCCACAACAAGCTCAATGGATAAACCTGGCCTTACCATTATGAGGGTTGAATAAGGGTGGGTATTATAAGGGAATACTTACGGTCATTTTGATATAATTATATCAAATACATACATGAATAATATTACCATTAAATATTTCACTATATGACAAGCTTCTTTGGCTTTAATTGTTACAATTAAATAATCTAATATTATTTAAAATTAGGTTTATATAGAGGTGTAAATCATTGTAAAATCAACTATAATGATATTAAAAGCAACAGCGGCTAAGAATGTGGTGTAATGCAGACAAACCAGCGAAAGTGACGCCACTTACATCCGATCAATTAGGGTTTTGACCATCGATAATATCATATTTATTTAAATTTAAAAATAAAATTATTAAAATAATATTCACTGGCTAATTTGCAAAAAATATGCGACTCATAAATACCCGTTCTAGTATTTTTTTTAAATAAAGTAGTATAGTAAATGGGCCCCACGGTTCCCCCATTCACATATTGCATTTATGTAATTTTCTCGTCTAAGGTTTAAGTAATCTAGTATTTGGCGACACAAACTATAAAATTGAAAAAAAAAGTGAGGCTTATTTACCCCCATTTGTGATTATACAGGGAGGAGCTTTTTTGAGAGGGTTTTTGGACACAACAACGAGTTAATTGTCTGTCGATGATCTTAACTATTACTAGTTACACAGGTCACCGACTTAATAATCAGTATTTACCTTACATTACACGAAATCAGAGTAAACTAGGATCAAGACGATCGGGATTTTATTAATAATATTCCCGATCTCAAAGTCGTAATAACCGATCAAGTGAATTTAAAAAAAATGCCTTGAGCGCTATTTGAACCCATGAACACGTGGTTACTTTAGGGTATAATCGCAAACATTTATTATTGATTAAAAATTATTGCTTAATTTATAAAATATTTAATAGAAACAACACACACGCGACAGCCATTACTGTGTACTTCACAGAAACAGCTTATATCAAGATGCTGGCCCAACAGGAGGATTTTTTTTTAAATTAATAATAAAAGAAATTCGATACCTTACCACTCCCTAAAATATTATCAGTTCAAGTCCACCCTGTATAACTTTATATACTTTATGAATCTATCAAAAATATAAAAATGTACTTTTTATGAAAATCACACGTTGCGTAAATTTTAGGACACCTATAGAAATATTTTTTATGTATAAGTAGGCGGTGTAAGGATTTTTTGTGAATCGTTTTATGTTATAATATTTTGTCGTACCTTTGAAAGTTTACCTGCTAATGGAGGCATTTGAGCCTATCTAAGGACCAATTTGTCTTTAAAAAATATATTCAAAGCATTTCTCAATTTTATTCAATGTGAATATTTTGATACATTTTTTTTTTTTTTGATTTTGATTGACTACAGTGGAAACTCTCATAATAAGAGTTACAACCTGTTTTTTTAATTTTATTTTATTTTATAGCTGTCTTCATATTGCTTAAAATGTTTGCAAGAGTTGTAATGTGAAATGTCATTAGTTTACTTTATTAATTAACCCTTATTTTTGAAAATAAGGTCCTACTGGAAATTTTTTAATAAATAATCTCATATTTGATCGATTCCACTGATACATTAGCCAAATAGTTGTTTATATAAGATAGCGGACCGAGCAGATGAGTTTGAATGAGGCAACACTAATTGTATCACCAAGACTCATCTGCTTGGTCCGCCATCTTGATATTTATGTATTCATTTATATATATACATGTTTTGAGATGCATTTATATTTTGTTGTACGATTCTTTTATCAATGTTTATTGTGATAAAAGTGGAATTATGCAGAAAACAATATGATGTATGAAAAAGAAAATAAATGCGATAACAGTATGAATAATGTGATAAAATTACAATATTCATTTAATTGCTATACATTGTAATTGTTCATTCCTTTTTTATCATAACCAGGAAATAAGGCGCGTGGCTACAAATACTTTGATCATGAGTTCAAATCCCGCTCTAGTAAAAAAATGATTTGGGTGATCGGGAATAATATTAATAAAATATTGTAAGGTAAATTCTGATTGTTAAGTCGGTGACCTGTGTAACTAGTAATAGTTAAAATCACCGAAAAATAATTAATTGACACGTTGTTGTGTCTAAAAAATCACAATTTGTAGAATACTTTTCAAAAAGCCCTTCAGGGCGTATATAAATAAATAAATATTCTCGATTCACATCCCTAATTGGATCCTTTAGTTTACATACTTCACAAGAGACACCATATTTATGTATGCGCATGATAGCGAATGCCGATTAGCATAAAAATCAAAATGCACCTCGCCATTTTAAAATAATTTTCAATAAAAAAAATAATCACAAAGTAAGAGAGTGAGGTGGGTAGTAATTTTCCGCCAAATACCTTTACAGAAATATGCTAACAAGAAGGAAATGAAGAGAAAATATGTCGGATATTCCCTTTCATCAAAATCGAAAGAAACGATACCTGAATTTTTTACGTCCAATTATTATTATTCGGCGGGCGTTGAAGCCTTTGGAAGGAAATTCGACTAATATTTTCAATACAAAATCCCCGCCGGTAATTCAATATCTCTGTGCAGGTATTTTTCAACATCCAAAATTAGATACGTGAAATTTTTATATTGTTATAATAAAGTCTTGCGGTGTTCACACATTGTAAAAAAAAAAAAATCGGTTTCTCCCACGAGTTGTGTTGCGATACCGACATCTGCACGAAGAATGCTCGTAACCAAGACCAACGCCAAGTTGAAAAACTGAGGATAAAAAAAAGGACAAACCTCGAACAGGTCGATATTCCTTTGCCACAATACTACTGTATTACTACACCCACGTAAGGTTTTACACAAAGGATATTTATTATCTGGCCTAAGGACCAACGAACTGACCTAAATCTCACATCGCATTTTTCCTCATCGCCTGCTAAAATGAATTATGTGCCGAATACTGCGAATCGGACAGGCAAATAATAATTTCTATCTCGTTGAACTTCAATACTGTGAAAATCTTTTTGGGTGTAAATTCAACTGACCGTGTTATACCTATTTTTTTCGTCTATCATTCGATAAAGTATAATCGCGGACTTGGCACTAAATTGCCGGCGTTTTACATATTTTATAATTGATATTCAGATATCGTAACGGTATCGATTAATTAGCACTTTTTTTATGTCAATGTCAATTGTATTCCATTCGAATAATTGAGTAACAAAGCTATTGCAATAGAGTCTTCAGTAAAGAAACTGGTTTATTGATATGTATTTCGCCTGCTCCAGCGTATAATATCGTAAGTGCAAAAAAAGTCTTTATGGAACTGTCCCGTTCTAAATAACAGAAATAATACAGAAGCCATTTTTTGTTTATAATTTCATCGTAAATTCATATCCGGAAATAATTTATATTTTTTTTTTCATTTAGGAACAACAATAGTTGTGCAAAAATTATAAAAAGAACATACATACTTTTTTCGCATATGATTCTGTCCCGTTCTAAAAAACAAGTAATTTTTAAGAAGTGTGACAGAGAAGAAATTACAAATAAATAGCTGCATCCCTCTTACTCCCTGTCACATTTCTTGGAAAGTACATATTTTTTAATGGGACAGAGTTATATGTAGAAAAAATATCATAATTTTCGTTCATTAAAACACGTTACTGTGGTCATGGGTTTAAATCCCACTTAAGTATTTTTTTAAATTGATTTGATCGTTTATTACGACTGGGATGTCGGGAATAATATTAATAAAATCGCGATCGATCGTCTTGATCCAGTTTTACTCTGATTTCCTGTATTGTAAGGTAAATACTGATTATTAAGTCGGTGACCTGTGTAACTAGTAATAGTTAAGATCACCACAAGACAATTAATTAACACGTTGTTGTTGTATAAAAAAACACAATTTGTGAAAATCTTCTCAAAAATCCATCGAGGCGTATACAACATGTTTTCATTTGAAACTAAAAGATTTTTTTCGCCATTATGTAATGCCAGTGCGATTATTAAAAAAATATACTAAAACGGGCCTAAGCATTTTTTTGTATAGAAAATATTTTTTTTATAATAAAATAATTTTTTATGACAGCTTGAAAATCTTCGGTTTTATTAATAAGTGAATATATGTTGTCATTAGAGAAAAACAAAAACAAATTATGATGTCATCGCATCAGTTCAAGTACAAGTTCAAGTTCAAATTGAATACGTCAACAAGGTATTGTTATTTACTTGCAATGTTCATAATGCATTTTGGTTGAAATTACACTATACCGTACTTTGTTTACATATTCAAATCAGGCGGTCAGTCACCTAATTAGTAAATACGCAAGATTCTCAAACTCAAAAGTTTAATTAGCCGACTTTCGACCGTTAATGAAAGTGTGGTTGTGTTACATTTAATTATTTGAGTATCAATAAAAGACATGTTGTATAAAGAGAGCCAGAGCCGCTCTATTGGTTATAAGCTCCATTAGAAATGTAAGATGTTTTCTATTAATATTTAAAAAAAACACTGTGCATGCATGAATGTGTCACGTGACGTGTTTGAAATTTCGAACAAGAAAAGCGCGGCATTCGAAATTCTAATCAGATTCTAATGAGATTGATAATATGTGTGCAGTGTTGTCGAGCCAGTCGGTAAATATTGATAATGGCTTGTTTTTATAATGTGTAATGGAAGTTGTGAATGGTATGCATTGCAATTGATATGGAAGGAGCAACTGGTTCCAGTTTCCCTCCACTCGCTGGTCAGGTTTCGCAGAGACAGAGCAAAACAACCACCGGCACCGCCACCGAGGAGAATATCTCCCATCAAAATAACCTGCATCATCTGAATAAGAGTGTATAAGCAGTTAACACGAGAACAGTTAAACAGAGTACGCAGGATAAGAAGAAGACACTCGCAGTGATGTCATTCACTGGCACATGATGTCAGTTGACAAGGTCAACGCACACACGCAAAACAACCTCTAATATCCGACAAACAATATACCACTTGTTGAATGTTATTCGGTCGCGGCCAGTAAAAACACAAGGTCGAACTATCGAAGTGCGCAGACGGTAAACAAATGTTTGTCAAAACTCACCTTGATGGACGCAAACTCCTCGGCCGAAGTTGCGAATATTTATATTGTAAACAGTGCGCGGTTTAGTAATTGGCGCGCGCGCTGAATGAGGCGCCGCATCAGACTGTCCTTGATAGAGGACCAGCTCGGAGTACCAGGAGTACAGGAGTACCAGGAGTACAGGAGTACCAGGAGTAACAGGAGTGGAGGAGCAGCTGACAGCGATCGCCCTCTGCAACTGACTGCCGACTGGTTATCATGTCGCCAGATGCCGCTGTTGACCATCACAATCATCGAGCCATAATACTTTATCACGTTCAACACACATTATTCACTCAATTAATACACGATTCTACTCAATATCTCATTAAATATTCAATTGACACAGCACAAGTGGAAGATTGTGTCAACAATCCAGATTTCCTGGATTCTAAGGTAAATACAAGGAAATATAAATTATAATTGTGATCATCCTCGACAAGTAAAAAATAATACTTTGGATTCCGTAATAAATTTCCCATTTAAATTATTTATTTATTTACGCTCCGATGAGCTTTTTTTTAATTTTAGAAAGGGTCATTTTTGAGAGGGTTACACAACAACGTGTTAATTGTCTGTCGGTGATTTTAACTATTGTTAGTTACACAGGTCACCGACAGAGCGGCTCTGCCCGACTTAATCGCCTCAGTATTTACCTTACAATCCAGGAAATCGGAGTAAACCTGGATCGAGACGATCGATCGGGATTTTATTAATATTATTCCCGATCTCCCAGTCCTAAAAACCGATCAAATCAATTTAAAAATTCTTGACTTTAGTGGGAAATTATGTTGAAAATAACAATTTCGTACCATCTATAGTGGAATATATTGCCGGATTTGTTGTTAAATATTTAAAACTAAAATTGACTTGTAGTTCATGTTTAGATGCACTTGTAACTTATCCCTCACAAGATATTGTCAATGTATGCAAACTGTGCTCCGTCGATATCAATAAAGTACTTCAACAATAAACTTACTGCTAACTACAAAAGTGCTAAATATTTTTATAAATGAGTCTTTGACATCGCACAATGAAAAATTGTCTCCATTAGAAAATCATTCAATTCAAATTTCTAATAAATACCTAGATATTCGACTACACTACCACACATTTTTCATGCTAATATCCGTCTTCGAAAATTGTATAATAGATTAATAACTAATATTTAAGTTTATATTTGTAAATCTTATAATGTTTTTTATATTAAGTAATTATTGTTTGTATATATTATTTATTATTATAGTGTTGTATTAACAGATAAAATATTAAAATATTAATAGTTTTTTCATGCGAAAAATACCCCTTATAGTCGTTTCTCCCTTCCGAGATTACAACACATTTCCCCATCGGACTGGCAGGGAATTTTGTTTGTTTTATTATTTGATAGAAGCGTCTGGTTATAATAATACAATTCACCACACACTTAAAAAAATATTTAATATAGAAAAATTCATACGGTATGCTTGGAAAATTGAATGGAGATAGTGGCTTTTGTTGCTATTCTGTGGATCCTCGAAATAACGAAAATTTTTAATTCCCTTTGACAACCCAATCTATTCCTATGTTAATTCTACCTCTATATAGCGAAGTTTTATCAATAAATATCGAAATACCTCGATATAACGAATTTTCGTCTTTAGTTTTGCCCATTTTAGACCCCTTTATAATGAAGCTCCATTTTAAAAACCTCTATACGGCGAACTTTTGAATAATATCTCGGAAAGCACAAGGCTATATGACAAAACTTCTAAACTGCCTTAACTTGAAAATGCTTCGTTGATGATATCATTTATACTCTTAATTTATGCATTTTGTATTTTAGATTTATTAGAATTTATATGATATTGGATTTGTTAATTTCCTTTATGTTCATATTTTAAGAAGATATATGTAATATGAATGCTTTTGAACCTCTATATAACGAAGGCTTCACTAAAAAACCTCAATATAACGAATTTTTGTCGTTCGTTTTGCCAATATTCGACTTGTATATAATCAAAGTTTTATTTTTAAAACCTCTATAAATATTTTTTTAATAATATTACAGGAATAGTCTTAGCTTGTTACAACTTGCAAATTCTTAGTCGATTACATCATTTTTTGTTATAATACGTAATATGCGTGGTTGTGAATCTCTACATAACGAAGTTTTTTTTTCATTCCCCTTGAGCTTCATTATATTGAATTCCCACTGTATTAATAGTTAAGATCGCCGACAAATAATGATTTAACAAGTTGTTGTGTCTATAAAACAAAAAATTGTAAAAACCCTCACAAAAAGCATCTTGGGACGCATATAAGTAAATTATTTTGTATTACGACTAAACTTGTAAATGGTATTGTTGATCTTAAAATGCATGATATACACATCAAAGAAATAAATAAATTATGTGACATAATTTGCACATCCCTGTTTTAAGTTGGTATTGGAGCACTGCATGGGTTGCTTTTTATTGTATGATAATTATCCTAAAATTATCAAGTAAAATATTACTTATCACAGTGCCAAGTGCTATAAATCTGGTCACTGTTTATTTTTTCAGTTTTAAGATTTTTTTATCAGAGATAAATAGTGGTAAAAACAATATTGTTTTAGTACAATTTGATATCGAGCATTAGTGAAGTAATATGTCGTATATTTTATAATTTTGTTGTATCATTACTAGTTTTTTATGGATTTTAAAAACAACATCGTTTTCGTCCAGAGATATTACATGGGTTGCACTTTTGGACACAGTAAATAAAAATCATCATAATTTAAACAAAATATCAAAAAGTTAAAAGCTAGTACTACAAATCATAGATAATTCAATTCTTCAAGTGAAAAAACATGATTTGAAAAGAAAAAGTATTTGCGAAATCCGCCCAATTCCTCAATTGTAAACATTTTTTTATGAATAAAAAAATCATAAAACCAATTTATTATACCCACAGTTTTGTGGCTGCTGTGAAATAAAATGGTAGCGCTATTACATCGATTAAGCCATGGCCCGCCGAAATGTTTACAGCAAAATCCTGATCCAAACTTCACGATGTAGCCTCACGACGCAAAAAAACTAAATTTTTATCAAAAATTAATTAATACCAGATTTGGACCACTAATAGAGGTAAATACATTAACTTATACTTCAATAATAATTATTCTTGAAAAATAATTACTCAGTAAAATATACGATAGTTATATACATAAATAAGAGAAAGCCAACAAGTAGGTAATGGGAATATTATTATTTATTCAATTTCATTCAAAATACCACAAATAATGGTCATAGGGTTCGATAAATTAATTTAAATATTATTTAATAATCACCAATCCTTATCTTTCTATCAAAATGCTCAACAATGCCAAGTTTTCTTCTAGATATTTAAATTTCATAGAATTTCAAGTTATTTATTATTTATGCGTAGGTTTTTTTGACTATTATTATTTTTAGATATAATATTATGAACAAAAGTCAACTCAGAAATGTGATGTTTAATTACAAGTAATTATAATTACACAATATTTCCTTCTAGGTTTACCCTTTGGGGATGTTTTTAATAGGTTTTTAGGTACGTATATTATAATTGCTAGTTTAAAATTATGTTTTATGACTTTTTGTTGAATAACCTACCTTTTAGAATATTACTTTTCTTTTGTGTGTATTTGTTATTTGAGTTTTTTATATTTAATCTGCGTCTGTATTTTTTATTCGTTGATGTTTTATCACATTTTTAGTACCCATAGCAATATTACAAAGCTTGCTTTTTATCGTAATAATTGATTTTTCCAACAACATTACAGTCCTCATCATTACATGGGTTCTGAAAAAGTACATAATATATGAAGCATCCTGAAGAATTATTAGAAAACCAGCTTAAAATAAAATAAACATACATTGGTCCGCGAGATTCATCACAATTAGGCATAATAAAATTACAGAATATATTATTTTAAAGTATTGAAAACCAACGTTTTCAAAAATACTTATATTATTTGGATTGATTACTCCTGCTCTAGATATTAAAGAAATGTGATTTTTAAATGAGAATAAAATTCACCACAAAATTTTCCAAGCTTTGAACCGATTAAATATCAGCTAAATTTTTATTAAAAAAAAAACAAGGCACTCATATATTATGTAATTTATAATACTTCTGTAAACAAAATAATTTGATTACACAAACAAAAATTGTTCTTGACTCTTCAAAAATTTAAATTTAATTTTTTAAGAATAATTTTATGCCATTTTTCGTAAACGTGCTGGAGATTACAAAATGTATTGTTAAATAATTACTACATATCTGAAAGCAAATGATAACAATAAGTATTATTTAAACAACACAAACAACCATTGAGATTTATCTTGTTTTTTTGTATCAATATTTAATTTTTTTAAAACAAACATATGATTATCAGTATAATCTATATTTTTTTAAATATCAACAACAAATCGATATGAAATCTCGAAGAGGGATTTTAATATTAATATAGGTATTGTTTTCTATAACTGCTGTAGGATATTTTATCATGTTTAATATTATTAACCCCTATGAGGACATTTTATAATATTTTAAATAATTTTATAATTATAAAAATGTTGTATGCGTTCAAAAACTATGTATTCATTAATATGTTGATTTTTATAATATTTTGTATCGAGGATTTTTACTTTAAAAATGTGTAATTTATTATTACCTGTGTGTGGATTTTTGTTAATAATAGATTATTTAAAAAAATATATTTGGTTCTTATTAGATTCTCATAATGTAATGTTTGCAAACCCACGGTGATATATTTTTTTAGGATTGTGTAATATAAATAAAAGAATTTTAATGATTTTGAATATTTATCTAACTACATACACATATTCCACATTAAGGTATATATTTATTCTGTTACATTGATTTTCAAAAAAATATTGACTTTTTATTGAAGAATGTGAAATATAATTTATGAATATAATACTTTTATAATGATAGTCATAGTATATATATCATAAATACTCTGTATTTTGTATTTTATATAGATTTCATATAGCTCTGATTTGGGGATTCTAACATTGCAAATACATATATTTGATAGATTACTCTTAAATCTTTTATATATTTTCAAATAATAAATATTTTTCCAGAGCGCTGGCCCCCTGATTATGATAAATTTTGATATATAGCTGCCATTTATCATCAGTAGTCATTTTATATTAGTACACAATTTCATAACTCATTAATCTCCCATTCATAATGCATAGAAGTACATTGGGAGAATCATACATCAATGACTAAATTAAATATTTTAATATAAATACATATATTAGTACCATATTTAATGCATAGTCACATTCACGGTAAAAAGTTCATAAAAGAATAATATTTGGATACATCTAAATATAATAAAATATTCAATTGACTATTGTTAATTGTTACTCAAAATAAAATTCTCGCACTTATTGAAATGAATTGACAATTTAGATGTTGTCAATTTGTTTATTCAGCTTTTCGATTGATCAAGATTGCAAAGCATATTACATCGGATAACCAAAATTCCATCTCGCTTGAATTTATATTTGTAGATAAATTTTGTGCAGAATCTCAATAAGAGCATTGTGTCAGATATGTATAATGAAATTTTGCTTGTAAATTTTATAAAATTTGAATGGATGACATGTTACATTAACAGATGGCTAAAAAAATATTACAACTTTTGTAATAAAGTATATATATTCAATAAAAATATGACTAAAGTATTACAAATAATGACTAGAAAAAGGTGAATAGCTTTGAAGACATTCACGTGGACATTTTGTTTTATATCTCGAATGTTTGTACCAACAACATTCAAAGATCACATGTAAATAAATAATTTCTGGTAGTGTAGATATATACTTATATAAAATTCATTTATAAAATCTGTATTCCAAAAAGATAGACATATGAATGAAATTAAATAGACATTGGGTATAGATAAAATGTACTTTTGGTTAAAATATAGTCAACATTATATTTCTGTATATTAGAATAGATTTTTATGTAAGTGTTTTTGCTTTTAAAATTACAATTGAAAGTCCAAGCATTCAGATTATTATTACAAAAGATTAAAAATTTTGATAATCTTTACGGTAATGATAATTTATTGATTTGCATAATTTTAATAGATGATCAAATCCGGTATGGAATGTAGATACGGCAAAGCATAAATTTTAAAATAAAACCACTCTACTCTTCTTTATTCATAAAGCTTTTTATCCGCCATCTTTTAATCAAAATTCATTCACAGATTACTTGCGTCATAATCAGGTATGTGTCGTAGGCTTGATTCGGACAATCTCCAATAATAGGATGGAGGACCAGCACTAAAGCAATACTTTTGTTCTAGTGGCTGAGAGTTTTCAACCCAATACATCAAATAAAAATTGCACATTTCATCTTTATTTGTAGCTCTGCAATATGATATATAAAAACATTAGAATCTAAGCATTCAATGGGGTTTAGTTTACTATTTTACCCGATCATGGTCCAAGAAGTCCTGTCACTTTGCATGGTACATCTTGCAGCTAATTTGTCTCCAGATTTAATGGGGCTTGTGTCTTCAACTGGATAAAACATTTGAGGAGTCAACGGATCTCTTTTGCCAAGAAGGCTCCATGTATCCTCTCCGTTTTCATCAATACGTACTTTATATCCCGATACAACTTTTCCTAAAGGAATACTTTGATTGTATTGTTGATTCACAATTTTTAATGATAGACTTACCTAAGCTATGTGTATGTGTTCGGTATGCAAATGGATGAATTACTTTATTTTCACGAATGGTACAAGCCGTCTCCAAATGTTCAATTTGCATTGGAGGTATACCACCACTAGTTCCTAGTAGTATAACTCCGGCAAGTTTATCTAGTCTAAAATATTACATAAATATTAGAATTAAGTCATAAACTTGTGCAATATTACATACTAATAATAAATGTATTTAATTCAAATAAAAATTGTTTAACTCACCGCTCTTCAGTATAGTGAAGAAAAACACCTGAATTATCAGTTTTACCCACTGAAAAAAAATAAATGAAACATTAAATTATTTTATTTTAATACATTCGATTGATTGTTTTACTATTGAATTTATTATCAAGTTTTCATACTCTGGTAAAATTGAATTTATGTAACAGTAATGCAATTTAATTTTAGTGTAATTAAATTTGCTATTATTACAATGTACATTTTTATACAGTTTTTTATACTATATTTACAAAGTTTTTCAAAAAAAGGTTATCAATTTTGCCAAGCTGAGTCATTGAGTATTAATATCGGGAAGCCTTTACTAAATAGTGTTCAGATTACTGTAGTTATAAATAAGAATTCAAAAACTCTTGTAACTACCCACATATTTTATATTAAATTAATATTTGTACTTCCCCAATCGAACATCTGTAAAATGCATAATAAATCATGTAGTACTGAACAACCAACAGACAAGCAAAAAAGCATGTTTCTAGAAATGAAACCTGATAAAACAATAATTGTCATCACAAGTGTATGTATATTTTTCCGCTGGTTTCAAATTTATTTGCATTGCTTTACAAAAAACCACACAATATAATACAAGCATTTGAAAAACTGCAATACCTGGAAACCGGTGCATGTAGTGAACTTGCAAAACCAAATATTGAATCGGTGAATCACCACCAACGTGAAAACCAACTCCTTCAGGTAATCTTAACATTGGAGCATCTCTAGCCCATGCATATATAATCTAAAAAATATAAATATAACCAATTAAATCTCTATATTTGAAAAAAAATCTATTCAGTTTCAATATTACTTGTGATCCTTCACCACATGGACTGGCAGTGGTTTCATAATCGTCGGACACTTCATTATTCTGCATTTCTCCACAGTTCCTATAAATAGTAATATGAAAACATGATTCTGATGAATACTTGATTCGGAAGTACTTCTTACCATACGGCTTTATCGGCTCCCGGCTTGGTGCATCCATACAATAACATATGATGAGCAGTATGCATAGTAGCATTCGGCTCAAACCCAACTACAAAATATAAATAACAAATATTAAGCATGTAGAGAATATTTAAATATTTAACAATATACATACCAATATAATAGGATTGATCGGGATCAACTTTTATCGGAGTGCATAAGTAAAGCTCGTCCTATAAATTATATTTAATTATAGAGTGCATTTAATTTATCACAAATACATTTGGTTTGTATATAATATACACTTGTTTATTATGCCATTGGCCATTATCTACTTTATTTGTTTTTTATGAGCAATACGGGAGATCCCCTGCATCCATTTCTTAATCTCAAGTGTTTAAAAGAAAATAAATTAAATTTTTGTATAAAAATATCACATTGTATGAAATTTAATTATAAATAAAACAAATTGATCTGAAGAACATTTTGACTATACCCACTAAGTAAAACTAATATATTTTTCTTAGAGAAGTGTTTTGCTTCAGCAAAAAGTGCAAACAAGCTGATTCTATCTGACATTTTTTATGAGAGACTACAAACAAAAATAATACTGTTATGGCGTGATATGAAACAATATGATTATTAGTTTTTACATTTAATAATAACTTTTTATCAATAAAATGTATACAATCTAAACAAAACCTTGAGATTTATATGAATTGTCTTGCAGCAAAACTATTTGTGTAAACTTTGTGTTTGTGCTAAATGAACATAAATGGAAAGTTTAAATATTATATGATAAATGTGTGCAGGTATATACCTGGATATATTTTTTGTACCTACCCTATTCGGGGTGACGTTTGGCATCAAGAATGAATACTTTTCGGTGGAAACAGCCACAGAATTGGCCACCATAAAATACAGCAACAGTAACAGATGGTGGAACTCCATACCGGTTTTCTGTAATTTTCCTTTGGTTGAGTCTTCTAAAAGTTAATCTGCTGGATGAATTAAAGGTTGTAAAGGTGATGATGGCGTTCTAATTAATGTAACAAGCACTAAAATAACGGTATCCACTGAGCAACAACGAACAGCATCAACAACCAACTCTGAATGCTAACATTGCCGTGAGGCCGCTGCGGCTCTAGAATGGACGCAGGTATACAACCTTTTCACGAAATTCTGACGACCTTATTAATTTTAATTTATTTTTTCATATAAGTGTTTATTATTCCATTAGTAGCAGTTTTTTTTAAACGTAAAGAACTACAGTACCACAATTTTCTCTCAAATTGTTCTCACTTTCTGGTGAGACAAAAGTCCCGCTACCTTCTTGATTGCCTTGTAAGCATAGATATAAACATAAGACATAGAGTGGCTAAATGCGTGTTTACTCCAAGTGGATCAAGTGGTCAAAAACATGAGTTACCTGGCAAACATTATACTGTAAACATGTCTCTTCATATCTTCAGTTATATTTCACAGTAAAATGGGTAAATGCATTGTTACTACATGTCATATGGACTCAAACATACAATCAAATAGATCTAGGCTCAGTTTTTACCAAAGACTACTTCTTTAACATGTTTCAAATATTACCAAAATATTGCCACAACCACTCTCAGTGGTCACTAGGAATGTGTTGAGTGAGACAGACACACTTATGCCTTTATCGAATAGGAGAGAAGAGTGCAACAATACACGGGTTTACAGGACTTACTTAGATACAATGCTATATCTAATGTTTATATCTATGCTTGTAAGTAAATATTGTCAGTATGTATCCATTATCAAATTGGGGGATCCTCACAACACAATGCTTAAAGCGAAACTGGTCTAAACGTCACATAACCAAGATGACGCGCAATCAAAATAATAGCGGGATTTTTGCCCCCCTAGTTGGGGTTGATATTTTTCTTCTGAAAACATAATTATTTTATTATTTTATAACAATCCTAACTGTTTACACTATTTTACTTGGGCAATAAAAACAAAAACTATATTCGTGTATAATGTTCAGAAATTTATTAAATCACTCAATATAAATATTTGAAATATATATATATATGATATATATATTTGAATTATATATATATAGAAATTTATGAACTACTGACAGGGAGACTTTTTCTACAGATAACATTTACGCAATATTTTACCAATTGTAACCAAAGTTGTATCTATATCAGAAGCTTATTTATAAATACTTATGAAAACTTATCATAAAAGATAATATGGCCATATATATAAACATTAGATATCGCATTGCGTATAGTGTCGTGTAGCCCGTGTATTGTTGCACTCTTCTCTCCTATTCGATAAAGGCATAAGTGTGTCTGCCTCACTCAACACATTTCTAGTGACCACTGAGAGTGGTTGTGACAGTGACGATTAAAATGCAATAATATTTGAAACATGTTAAATAAGTAGTCTTTGTTAAAAACTGGGCCTAGATATATTTGAGTGTATGTTTGAGTCCATATGACATGTAGTAATAATGCATTTACCCATTTTACTGTGAAATATAACTGAAAATATAAAGAGAGATGTTTACAATATAATTTTTGCCAGGTAACTCATGTTTTTGATGTACTTGAACTAAACACGCATTTAGCCACTCATGCGATATCTTATGTTTATATTATATCTATGAATATGGCATATTAATGATGAATGTGTCCATTAAAAATGAAAGCCAAACCTATGTTTTCACGAAAATATTGTTCTTTAATAAAACATTACAATGACGAAACACAAATTGTAAAAATGTCAATTTGTAGATGGTTACAATAATCTACCCTAAAATTAATTCACGTCCTTTTTGATAAGGTTGTCGACTTCTGATCACGTAAAAGAGTGCCTCCGTGCGCATAACGTCACACTGACGTCACTACCATTCGGATCGATACCAAGAGGCGGTCCTTTCATAACAGTGTGGGAGGAAAATCTTTAAAAATATGTGAAAAAAATGTAGTGAATACTATAAATTAAATTATGACAAATTGAGATATTTAGCACAACATATCCATCCTTTTACTTACGTACGTTGTCATAAAAAAGTTAAAACTTCTTTGCTTTTTTACCAACAAAATGCAATGTTATTTTTAGTGAATGTCAAAAATACTGACATACTATTTTATCCAAGAACAGACTAAAAATCTTATAAGATTCTTTGAAAAGCTCTACATATCGGTCCAATAACCCGCTCATGAATAGTTTGACATTGTATTCACGATGAATATGTAATCATAATTATTTGAAATGAAAATAATCAAAATTCGATTAAGCACCGCCGGCTTTATCAAAACAGCCACTGAAGAAAAAACAAACACTCCATAATAATAATTAAAACTGAATGATGTATTGCATCACTTCTTTTAAACATAATGATGCTTAAATTACTATTTTGTTTAACTTTAAAAAAAACACCCATCAATATGTTTATTTTATGATTTACCAAAGTATTTCAATAAAATAAAATTTACAAACCAATTTTTTTACAATAAAAAATATATATATTGTTAAATTTAGTCTGTATATAAGTCTCATATCTGAACAAACAACACATATGTTAATATTAAAAATTCATTTTAAATTATCCAGCTGATTGGGGTGAATAGGGACAACAGATGTGATTACACCTTTTTATTGTAAATTCCAATATGTATTTAATTTTTTTAAGTAAAAACAACACTTTAATTATAAAAAAACTGGCCTTTATTTATAGTATACATTACAAATTGCATATAATTCAGTAACTAATAAAACAAACTGTATTAGTCCTGACTTATCGTTAAAAATGTAAAATTACGTATAAATTAACGATTTCATAATCGATCAATCGCAGAGAAAGTAGTCCTTATTTAAAAAATATATTTAATGGTACAAAATCTTACGATTACCTATTGATATTAATGGAAAGAATATAGTTTTTCAATCCACAATAATAAGTCAAATGGCTCTTAAATGGTAGATTAAATTCTGGTAAAACTTCCATGTTTTTTGTCTCCGTGGACAATATAAATAATACATTACTCTTTGGCAGTCGATAATGATTTTCAATGGTTAAAAAAGACTATACTTATATATGGCTTATAATATTAATATATCACACAATAATGGGCAAGAATAGTTAATAAATGAATCTATACAAGTTGATAGTTTTTAGGATAAGCTGAATAAATATAATATTAGTAATGCATGTCTATGTCTTGTTAAAAATTATTATATATGGTAACTGTGTAAAAAAACTTTTTGGTTGATTGCACTAATTTAAACTTGGAAATGCAAAATTCTTGAAAGACGATTCCAGTTTCCTCATCAACAGTCTACAGTAGTATTGCATAGGTTTGTGATTAGCTAAACCGATAGCGGCCAACATTACGCTGTATCCTATTAGCATGGTCACCATTTTGTGATGGCATATCCAATTTGCAATGACACCTACGCGATAAAAAAATTATTCATTAATAGTTTTTTTTCACACAATGAGCAGTAATTGTATGAAAATTACCTCGTTTCTGCAGTTGAACATTGACATGTTTTTTCTGTGGTGGTTTATCATTAACATAAATCATTAAGTACCTCACTTGAACTAGATCGTTATTTGAAACTACGTAATACTTATTAGGAACTGGTCCACCGATTGCTTCTTTATCCACTTGATTGCCTGCTGGAGACTGTCCTTCATCTAAATAAACAAAACACATTTTACAACATTTCCTTCAATACATGTTATAACTTAAAAAAGGTAAGTCTTTATTAATTAATTTAATTTTTTTACACACGATGATTTATTCAAGAATATACCCACGCTAAATAATTATTGTAAATTACATATTAATTTATATATCCATCTATTTAACTAGATTATTAGATTTGATTAATTACTACCAGTGTGGACAGTAAAATGTTGAAAAGTATTTTATGAATGAATCTTGCAAAAGTTGCTTATTCTCAGAAATCATATTTGTAGAAGAAATACTTACTAATTGGTATAAAAAAAAAGACGTAAGATAATTTAATAAAATATACAACTAATATAATATTAAATAGACTTGTATTATTTGTAAAATAAATATTACTTACTATTTGCTAATGTTTTCTGACATCTGACTCCGTCTGTTTCAATTAATTCACAGAGAGCCACACAAGATAACTTTGAACCGATACAACTGAAGCCCCATCCGAAACCTCCGGGACTGTATGGAAGACTTACACTTAATTCAGAAGACAGATAAATTCCTGGGCCAAAGACCATATTCTAAAGATTTCCAAAAAAAAATTCGATTATGCTATAAAATATTGAGATACTCTTTGAAACATTACTTTATTCATGTGTTGTTGAAGACCATGGTTCATAATGGAGTAAAAATTTTCTAATCTGCTGCCGTGGTATGCATAAAATGTTTTTTTCCCAGTTGCCAATGTTTGAAATTTCATTTCAGCTGGTGTTTCGGGTGAAGTAACAATTTTGAATATGTGTTGAGGTCGACATACTTGACCCTCGCAAGGGACTTTCTTAAGCACTTCATCGATCTATATGGTTGAGCATTTTTTTAAATTTCATTATTAAATAGAAATAGAATTGTGATTAAAATCACTGATTGTTACCTCTTTCGGGTCAACTAACTCCAGATGTGGCTCACTTAATTGTATCAATACATGATGCAAGAGTTTGATTGCTTTAAAATGTTCTCTGGATGATTCGGGATGATTGCAGATTTCCAATAATGTTTGTAAACTTGGTATATTTGCAACGGTTTGAAGCTAAAATTGAAAATAATAATGTATTGTAGTGTAGTACTTATTTTAAATAGGAAAATGATGTGTCATGTGACAATTTCGATACTAATGACGTGTCCATATAAAAAAATTCACTGTCATTATTTATTGCGTGTTCAGGTGTTTTCAGCACTCGACAGAACAAACAATATTGAATAAATCGACCTTGGAGGGCATTGTCAAAGTGAAATACATAAAGTATTGAGGAATATTAACCAAAGCATCAAAATCTTTGGGCGAATCGGTGTTGTCTTTGATGAAAGATGAAGGAAATGGCCTCAGGCAAGTGTCCCTCCTGAAGCTGTAAGCAGCGGCCACAAACAGACTCAGCTTGATGTCAGCGCTGTGCAGACTGTCCCTGATGATGGCCGCCACCTCCTCGCTCGCCTGTTCTCCGCTGATCGCTTCTTCCTGTGACACTTGCTGCTGTTCCTGTTCCTCTTCCTGTTCCTGGCCGCCATACCTGCCCTCGTGGTGGGAGAACAACAGCATGCTGATGGATACTTTGTCCTTATTATATTCTTACTAATAACTTGCACAGATCGCCTCAACTGACAATCTTATCACTCACAATGACAACTGACAACTACTCTTATCAACAATCAACAACTTACTACTATCTATACATGCACCGGCTGATCCTGATGTTTTCAATTTTTAATGTGTAAAATTGATTTTAATGCCACTTAAACATAAATTATGTGATTTTTATATATAAAATCGTACAATAAAAATCAATAATTGAAAACATTAAAAAATGAATTTACATGGCAAATTAAAAATTATTAAGCGCTGATTGCCAAAAAGTATGTTATTTGAAAGCATTTATTTACAAATGTATCACGCCATAAAAAATATATTTAACAATTGACTGGCTGGCTACAGATATAATCAAAATACCCACGTGCTCATTGACAGTTGCAAACGAACTGTCAAAGTATATTTGATGTTGTTCTGAACTTACTTAAACGATGACATCGCTTGTGAATTCACTCAAATCGTTCGAATCACTTACAGCAAAACCCGAAAATTTCCTTTCGTAAGTTAATAACTACCTAATCACCCATATACTCTCAAAAGTGTGTCAATTTCACGTTCATATTTTCAGATCCCAAGATGACAGACTGAATGAAATCAAATTTTTGATTAAAGACTTGTACGATGAAACCAAGAAAGTTGAAGAACCCTCCGGTCAATCATCTGTCGCCCTTCCTCAACTTATAGTACAGGATTTTGATGAAGAACAAATATGGCAAGAAATCGAATTACAAAACGTCGATCGGTGGAATCACTTTATCAAAGATGTTTCGAAATCTATCGGACCAAATAATAATTTTTCATTTCCTATTCACCGCGCCGAGTCAGTTTCAGAAGAGGAAGAATCCGATGATCAATTAAATGATGACGAAACAAATGAAGACCTATTAGAAAACACAGACGAAGAGGACTTTATAGAACTCGATTCAAAACGTCAATCGTCAAATAAATCAAAAAGTATTACTAAAATCTATAATATCATGCATTTAAACATATTAAATTAATTTAAATTTAAAATGTGCTCTTACAGAAAACAACTCCTCAAAATCTAAAGGCTCAATTGTGGATGATAAGTTTTTCAAACTTCGTGAATTGGAAGCTTTTTTGGAGGCAGAAGACAAAAAGGAAATGAAAAAAGAAAAAAGCCTAAAAAAATCGAAAAAAGACCTAAGTAGTGATGATGAAGATGACGAAGAAGATGAAGATGATATTGATTTATTCGCAGATTGGGAATCTGATGAGGGGATGGTGTGTAATAATATTTTATGTGTGTCGTTAAGAATTACATATTTCGATTTAATTAATAGGACGAAGAAACTGGCGGCGATGATATTAAATACACTGATTTCTTTGACGATGTAGACACAGAAGATAAAAATGATGAAACTAGTGTAATTAGCAATAAATCTTCAAGTAAGAAAAATAAAACTGATAGTGATGATCTAGGATTTGATGATGAAGATGAGACCAATGATGAGATGGACGTTGATGATGAAGATTATGATCTTTCTGAAATTAAGTCCAAAAGTAAAGGAAAAAAGAAAGTTAGGTAATAATAGTGCACATGTAATAATAATAATGAAGTGAGTTAATATTATTTAATCTAAAATTAATTTATTTTAGATTTGATATGGAACAACCTTCTTCATCGGAAGATGATGACAATGAAAGTCAACATGAAAAAAGTAACAAAGATGAAAATGTTTCACAATATGAAATAAGACAGGAAAGACTAAAAAAGAAAATCGGTCATTTGGAAAACAATTTGTTGCAAGAAAAACCGTGGACTATGAAAGGAGAAGTAACGGCTACAAATCGTCCTCAAAATTCTCTGCTAGAAGAAATTTTAGACTTTGATATGACAAGTCGGCCGGCACCTGTAGTAACAGAAGAAACCACAATCAAACTGCAAGACATTATAATTCAAAGAATTAAAGATAAAGCATGGGATGATGTTGAAAGAAAAATTAAACCGATACAAGACATGCCTGAATTCAAAAAGCAAATAGTCTTGGATCAAGAAAAAAGCAAACTTTCACTGGCCCAAGTATATGAACAAGATTATATCAAGCAACGAGACGCTCTCGACCCAGATGCAGATGAAAAACCCGAAGAAGAGCCAAAAGAACATAAAGAGATTAAATCCTTAATGAAGGTTTTGTTTTCTAAGTTAGAAGCTCTTAGTAATTTCCATTACACACCTAAACCTGCGGTACCAGAAGTGAAGATTGTAAGCAATATACCGGCAATATCAATGGAAGAAGTTGCTCCCGTTGCTGCTAGCGATGCTAATCTTTTAGCACCGGAAGAAATTAAAGGTAAATTATAATCAATATACAACAATTAATCTTAACTATGTATTTGAATTGAAGAAAAATATTCATTCTGCAATTTATTTTAGCAAAACTCAAGGGTGATATCATTGGAAAGACAGAAAGAACAGATACAGATAAAAAACGTGAAAGACGTGTGAAGAAACTGAGACAGAAACAAAAAGAAAAGGAAAGAGAAAAACGTGAACTCCAATCTGAAGCCCGAGCCGGTTCAAGCAATAAATATACTAAAGAAAAAGCTAATCGACTACTCAACAAAGTTACAAAAGATCGAAATGTGGAAAAGGTAAACATGTATTTCAAATCACGGAATCCAACTACTATTCTAATTTTTAATATTAAATCGTATTTTTTCAGATGGATAATAATAGCGATAGTAGAGCAACTAAGTCATCAACGGCATTCTTCACACAATTACAAGAAGAAGTTCAAAATACCATCAAGTCTAAAGTTAAAATTAGTAAAAATCAATCAAAAAATAAAATCACTGCAAAACAGTTGAAATTATAAATATTTGTGCATATTTTGAAATGAAATAAAAAATTTACTATATATTTATCTTTATCTATATATATATATATATATATATCTTTCTCATTACCCTCGGGAGTAGCTTATTAAACTACCTTTTATTAATTATGTATTCATCAAAAATTTAACGCAGTATAATCGGCGACTCGCAAGCAAATCACTTTTTTTACGAGTGACAAACAAATGAATTTTTATATTTTCAAATAAAAGAGATTATTCATTTTATTTAAAAGTTCTGATCATAAATATAAACGCATAACGTATGAATGCATCGGTCGTGATTGTCGCGTGTTGTATTGTGTGTTGAGGTCGCGTATAGTGTGATAGTGTCTGGTCAAGATGGCTGTTCCCGTGTAAACAGTCTGTTGTCATAATATCTTATGTCAGCCGTGGCTCACTCTTTTGCAGGTAATAACACTACACGACCTCGCCACGCCACAAGCCCCGCCCCCTGCCTGCTCCCCGCTCCCCGCTCCCCTCGCCCTGCTCCCCGCCCCCTGCACTTCCACCCCGGCACCTGTACTCCTGGCTACTGTCAGTGGTTCATACTCCTGTCCAGCAACGTTAGTTGAGCACCCCTGGCTGCAGAGAAGTTACTGATAGTGACAGTGTCTGTTTAGCAAGATCCTGGTTCTTGATTGAAGTGATCTGTCAGGAAGCATCTTGAACCTGTCTATATAAATTACTTGCATACATACAATCAGTACTACTACTTTATTTTATTTTAATATGTCACCAGAAAATATTTACCACTTATAACTTCCCTAATACACGGCTAGGATTGTGCAAACTTTATTATGCTTACTTAGTTTGTGCTTGCATACATTGTTTCAATTCAACAAACACACTACAGTGTATTAATACTTTTTAATATAATAGTGAATTAAACTAACCACTACTTAAATTATACAACAATAAAAAATATTTTGGGTTATGTTTAAACATACATATTTACAAATTCTAACATAGAAATTGCACTTTAATCATAAGGTTTTTTATAAACTTATGTGATGACCAATTTCAACATAGTGCTATTAATTCCAAAGTACTGGTACACTAGTTCTTGAGAGATGGAATCATCAGATATCGTCAATATTATTACTATTTTGTTCAATAAAATCACTCTCCGACGATAACTATTTAGCACATTATGAAGCATTAGACTTCCTATTTTTCCTTTGTTCTCCTTATTTAAATACTTATTGCACTCACACCTACTAAATGTGATATTTATTCCTTTCTTAAGTATAACGTTTCTTTTTTTTCTAGGGATAGACCCAGCTAAGGTCATCCACAAACGTCGCTCTGGTAGTATAGGGTAAGTCAATTTATTCACATTGTATCAACGGAGTAAATATATTATGTAGATTGTATACACATACCTTTCTATCTTCATATAAAAATTAATATACATCATAAATTAATCTTTTTTTTTTGTCGACTGTAACTACTTACACAGTTTTCTTTTATCGCACATCATTTCGATTTTTATTTATGCATGTCGATATAGAAATACTAAATTGCATTGGTTTTATTGGTAATATGTTATAGCTTTTTGTCAATAATTTAATATTACCTTCTGTTGGCACTTGGTGGAAACTGTTTTTACTAAACTTAATATTGCACTTGGCATTTCCAATATGTTTGTCACATTGGCGGCTACGTTTTGTTTTTATCACGGAGACATTATCGAGCCAATTAGTTTATCAGAAGTACAGGTGCCTATTTTATTTTAGACCGATCAATTGGCATGACAATGTTTCGACAAGGAGATGAAACCGGTTGCTACAAAATGCCAAGTTTAATAGTTTTGTATTTGCATTTTTTTTGATGTATTGTGATTAATTTGTTTAGTTTCAATTATTAAAAAATGTAATGGGAATGTGTTTTTTAATTATCAATGCAAGATCTCTTTGACTGTCCATTTAGATGGTTTTTTTGCAATTTATTTTTTTCAAACTCATTTATTGTAACACAAAGCAACAACAACACAAAATACATATATATTATGTAGATGTTTATTATTAGTTGTAGATATTGGGAAGACATGATCAATTATAATTCAATATATGACATAGAAATTACATGTTAACATATCACAAGCTATGCTTGTTCTTTGACTAGTTTAATATTCTTTGTGTAAGCAGTCATGTTATAGTGGCCAAGTATGGTTAAAGGTATTATTAGCAGTAGTATCGACAGTTTCTCTTTTATGAACACTGTTCAATAAAGGCTCTTATCCATTGTCTGGTTAGTAAGAGCGCCCTCCACGTGTCCTCGATACTGAGTGAAAGGTTTTGCCAGGCCTCAATGCCGCCCCTTTGCTCCCCCGTTGTATATCCCCGCCCTATTCTTTAACCCTTGTTTTGTATATCGTGTGATGATTATCATTATGAAGAATGCTACCATAAAATTTATCCCTTTTTCCAAATGCTTCATGTAAATAAGTGTTGTTTGGTATGTAATCGCTTTCAGTTCACGTCTCTCGTGATAATAAACATAGGTGTTTGAGTTTTGGCGCAGATTTCACTAATTGCGTTACATGGATACTTGGTATGCCGCCCCCGGTCTTACGCCCCTAAGATCAACACGCTTCCTACACGCCACAAAAGCCAACCCTCCCCATGTCTTAGCTCTGGGTGACACGGGATAAGACCGTGTCTCACCTGATATACTACACCACTATATTAACTGTAAATAATAATAACTGAACTTCGACTATAATTTATTTTTTAAATGTTGTATTTTACGTGTAGGGTTGGTTATTCTAGCTAGGCGGTGTCTTCTAGCATCCCCCGTCGCCTGAATATTTATGGGGATTTGCAACATCCATAATGATGTTGGATAGACGATAAATCCCTTTTCCTCCTGTACATCATCTTCGTCCCTGAATTTTGTGATACCTTTTTTGTATGTGCAAACGATGTCGTCTTCAATTTATCTCGCGTCGAGATAATCTTTCGCAGACAGTTTTTTTTTAAATATAATTAATTTTTGTATACAAGTCCTGGCGAACACTTTGATATTGAGATTTCCATTCGGTGAAGAGGCCGTAATCCAATTATGTGTTCACTCGCTTTGTGCGCTTTGACTTTTAACTAATTTGAATCCCCCTTCTCGTCGCTCTCACATCTTTATGTCATATTGACACTTCAATCAAAATACACGTGAAACTTTTTACACTGCAGCCTTATTTCTGTGACTTTTGTCTGTGATGTAAGCAATGGAATTTCTTTTATTCCCACACCCCCCGTGTCCCGCCGCGTAATGTTTTCTTATTATTTGGCTTTCTTATATTCATTCTTCTACCCTCCACGTGCAACGCCGGATTAACATTGCAGGGTGTCGATATATTAAAAGGTTCATTCCCACCACCAATACCGAAACATTGTTTTATTTAAAAAAATACATATGTTTCTTTGTAAAGTTTGATACATGGTATTGCGGTGAAGGCCGGAAGTATGGTTGTTTATGTAAATATTTTTGCGGGTCTAGAAAAGAGAACAGGGTGCTCGGGGGGCGGATTCCTCACCCCCTACTCGGAGGCCCTCCGCATGTGGTGAATGCCAAATCAGATTAGAGCCAAGTGTGTCGCGGATCAACCTCGCATCCCGTCTCGTCTTGAATTTTGTCACAATTTGCTACGACGAGGGGATCTTCAGGTGATTTTTCAGTGCCGACTTCTCAATTAGCATTTATTGGAGTCTATGCAATGTTGTGTTAATACATCAATTCATATTCAAATTTTATATAACTCATACATCCTAATATGCGCTTACAAGTTTTAAAAGGGCATTATTATTACGATAATATGTGTAGCCGTGGCTGGTCGCATTCTTCACCCCATCTTCTTTGTGATATGTCCTCTTAGCTTTTTACTCCCCTGTATAAACCTTTTATACATTGCGACAGAGATTCTTCATCGATACTTGACTGAGAATGTTTACTATTTATAATTATTATGTTTGACGTTTGATTGCTTTCTCTGATTCACCTATCATTATTTAAGTTAACCCACCGTGATCTCACAGAATGTAGCTTGATAGCAGCAGGTATGTCCATGACCTGATGATCATCACATCTGTGTGAATGTAAAAATTATGTCATGGCAGTAATATATATTTATAAAACAAAAACATGAGTAATAAATCAATATATGTGTATATTGATCTCATATAAAATTGCACTGTTACTGTGCAGAAATATTTTCGATCATAATGTGTTTCAGTCAATCTATTAAGTAATCAATTTGCATTTTAATTAAACTCGTTTGTAGCGCCGTTTTTTCGTTAAATTCAATTCGATCATTTTGTATAATCGTCGACATTTATATTTGATTCGATTAAACTCTTCAGGAGCAAAATGATTTTCTTTAAATAGTGATTTGCACATTTTTTTTTACAAAATCAATTAATTTTAAAAATATTTTTGATTGTGAGTGTAACAACAAGGACTTTTTTTATACAATTGTACCCAATGTACGTTAGATACAATTTCACGGTTGCCGAAGAGCAATTCAAATCAAACGATCAGTCGTTTTTCAAGACCGTAAGTTTAATTTAAAAATAGGTATTTTTGGTAGTTTTATATGGCTTAAATAACCAAATTGTACAATTGTAGAACACTGCGAGGCTTACATTGTTATTACACATATTGCTTTATTATTTGGTACAATATAAATTTTCTGATATTAACAAATATTAATAAAAATATATATATTTTTTTAATTTGTATGATAAGCATGATAACTATAGATTTACATATGTATTACATATAATATTTTGTGTACATATAAGAGAGTTGAAATAAAATCAAAGCACTTCATTACGCCCACTTGAACTAGGTCTGTTAATGACAAGGAAGATGCGGTATACTAAATTCCATTAAATCCCTTTCTGAGTTAAATTCAAAGTATCGGAGGGAGGAGAGTTAAGCTATATCAGATTCTGTATTAATGTCTTTGGACATTAGCGCTTCTCTCCTCTTGGACACACTGCCTTGGAAATATAATATTTTAATACATTAAATTATTGAATTTATTCTTAAATTGTATGTAATGATATATTATTTTTGGTATTTTAGACACAACAGTGTGTTAATTAATTGTCTGTCGGTGATCTTAACTATTACTAGTTACACAGGTCACCGACTTAATAATCAGTATTTACCTTACAATACAGGAAATCAGAGTAAACCTGGATTTTATTAATATTATTCTCGATCTTCCAGTTGTAATAACCAATCACCAACAAATACTGTAGTCATGGGTTCAAATCCCGCTTAAGTCAATTTTTTTTAAATTGATTTGATTGCATATTAATAATATCGCGATCGATCGTCTTGATTCAGTTTTATTCTCATTTCCTGTATTGTAAGGTAAATACTGATTATTAAGTGGGTGATTTGTTTAACTAGTAATAGTTAAGATCACCGACAGACAATTAATTAACACGTTGTTGTGTCTAAAAAAATAAATAAGTGGCAGTTTTGACTTTTATGCATAATTTAATTGTATTTTACAAATAAAAATTGCAGAGCCGCTCTGTCGGTGACCTGTGTAACTAGTAATAGATAAATGAAACTGCAAGACGATTATTTGGGATATTCATAATAATATTTCTGATACCGACAAAAAATTAACACGTTGTTGTGTATAAAAGTCCTTCACACAAAACGATACTTGGGGCGTAAAATAAATAAATCAATATATTTTTGAGGGTTTTTTTTGGACACAACAACGTATTAATTGTCGGTGATCTTAACTATTACTAGTTACACTGATCACCGACTTAATAATCAGTATTTACCTTATAATACAGGAAATTAGAGTAAACCTGAATCAAGACGAAAACTGATCATTTTTTTTTTATTGATTTGAACCTCTCACCTCAGTATTTGTAGCCACGCGCCTTTTCTACTAAGATATTACGCTTTTATGTATATGATGTTTAGATTTGTTATAAAATTATCAAATTTATGACCGAATTGAATACTTTTGCTGAGTGGATTTAGAAGGAAGAATATGGTCGGCTGCGGAGAACGCGTGCTCCAGAAGTTAGGTCGTTAGCGGACATCTATCTGGCTCGATGCACCAGCTCCAGACTAACTTCCTCCAGGAGTTGGTTATCACCTTTGTGAGTGAGAATTAGAAAACTGCACGGACCCTATTTGAAATTAGTCACCCCGTTCGTCCCTCGCAAATTAACATACATAATAGATTGATCTCGTTTTTATGAACGCGTCTTCTGTTTACTGTTTTATTCATGGTGGTCGTTGTAAATTTGTATGGGGTTGGGTGTTGTTGTAACGGGTCAAAGCAGTATTTCACTCTACTCAGACATTAATTTCCTTGGCTTGATTCCGTTGGCCCTGTGCACGCTTCGTCCTTATTTTTATGTTCGTTTTCTCCAGAGAAACAACAAGACGCCCTTTCCTTCGCAACCATCGGTACGACATTCATATTGATTAGGCAAATAATTGAAAAATGCACTACACAGTCATTCGATATTAAATTTATTAATATTTGCATGTGAAACACCATTATAAAATATATACATATTTACGACGAGTTTTTATGTTTAACTCAATGCTAAAATATTTAATGTTTTCCCAACGTACACAAGCGTCCTCGAATAATATAATAACTGCGAAATTGGTTTCTGTCTTTGGTTATAGGTATATTGAGGGTATACTGCTAAAATAAAAATAAATAATACATTTTTAGTTTCTGTTAGTTTGTTAGTTCTGAGGTAATTTTTTATAATTGTGTTATATTTGGAAAGATAAAATAAGTCATTGATTTATACCACATTGTACATTATTCAAATATATACCATATATTTATAGTTCTGTTAAGACTGTGACTTTTTTTCACTAATTCGCCATTATCTCAAAAATATGACTTGGCAGTATAGCCTCGATATATTTTTCTAAGGTTTATGTTAGGTTTTTTTATAGTAAAGTTTTTGTACATACTCGATACCAACAATATATTAGCAAGCCACACAACTGAATGTATACATATCAAGATGGCGGACGATGTAGACGAGTCTGAGTGAGAAAATTAGTGAGGCCTCTGTCAAACTCATCTGCTTGGGTCGCCATCTTGATATTTAAACATCTTCAAGTTGTCCGGCCTTCTAATTTGTTCCAGAACGCCTACAATTGTATTTAATTTTTCAATTATTTTACGTTTAATTTCTATAGTTATAGTTTATATAACCCCTTTCTTTATGCTCGTTAAAATAATATATTTTAATCGTTATGACCAATTTTATTAGCAGGCCATACAAATGGATTAACATGTAGTTGTGGCCTGCTAATATATCGGTGGTATCGGTATAAAATCAATGAGATTTTTAGCTCATAGTTGTAATAATGAATGTAATAAATAAACAATTGTTGATCGTGTTGACTTCTGGGTGGAATTCAATAATATTGTGGAAATAAACGATTGATTGGAAATTAATTTTCTTACAGATTAAAAAGTATTTAATAAGTGATTATTTTATCATGGAATTTTTTAATCTTTCTGAATTCTTCGGAACGGAGCTATATACATTTTTAATACAAAATAATTTTTCTTTAATAAATACGTTTTCTATTCGATATTTTTTTTCGTTTAACACGTTGTAATACGTGTAATTGACAATTTTAATTGTTTTTTTTAAAGGTCGTTGTTGTCTGGGAAGCTGACCTTCCCTCGTCACGACTGATTTATACTACTTTAGTCACAACTATCGCCTGCACCTCTTCTTCTTGTTTGCGGCACGTGTTTTACTTAATTATGCAACGTGTAGGGACATTCGATACCTAGTATTCTATAAATCCACTAGTTTCGATAAAAAATTAAATAATAACCCAAACACACCAGTACGAATACATAAGCAAATTTAAATTTTCAAAGTATCTGAAATTTTTATGTATTAACCAAATATTTGTTTTCCATCCTCTTGGGGTGACATGGATTTTCCATTGTTGTTCACGCACCAAATCAAGTACGTATATTTTTTTTTCAAGGGTGTCTTCCGCTTAACTTGAAAACCGTATATGTATCGCACACACTCATCGTAACCATTCACCAACCAACCTTTACGTCTCCAGTTTATTTTCGTTGACGTGTCCTGTCTTTTTGGTTTATTTTTTCGACGCTCTCTTTACACATTTCTCGCTTTTTCCTCACCTCTGCTCGCTTTGTTTCGAGAAAAAGGGGAGATGGGGTGATAACACCGCAGGGTTGTAACATCTTGTTTAGCTGCTTTGTAAAACGTATATTCTTATAACTTAGTTTAAATATGTGTGTGTTTGTTTTGAAAATTATGCCAAATTAAAATCGTCCAGTCTCTCAATTGTCAGCCCTGCTTATTTTACTATTTAGCGAAAATTCTAATTGTATATTGAATCAACGCCTTCTGAACAAGGGCTAGTGCTATTAACATTTTATACAGGGTGGACTTGAATTAACTGAGAATATTTTGAGGGATGGAATCACAAATATAAGCGAAAAAAAGGAATTACGTATTTAACAGAAACAGGTAATTCTAAGATGTCGGCCAAAATATCGATTCTAACAGCACTATTAATATTTTAATTTTTTTTTTTCATCCAGGTCCAATTTCACTCAAAACTATACATTTCTTTTAAAAAATCTAATAATTAATTTTATTTGAGTTACGCAGTATGCAAAGGAAGCCGACGATATACTTAATATTTTTTCATGCGAAAAATACCCCTTATAGTCGTTTCTCCCTTCCGAGATAACACATTTCCCCATCGGACTGGCAGGGAATTTTGTTTGTTTTATTATTTGATAGAAGCGTCTGGTTATAATAATACAATTCACCACACACCTTTTAAAAAATATTTAATATAGAAAAATTCATACGGTATGCTTGGAAAAACGAATGGAGTTGGCTTTTGTTGCTATTCTGTGGATCCTCGAAATAACGAAAATTTTCAATTCCCCTCGACACTCCATCGACGATACATCAGACAACAGACACAATATACACATAACAGTCACTACTGAGTTCTTCAGAGAAACAGCTGTTTCCAAGATGGTGGCCCAAACTCGATTCCAAAAGCACTATTAAGATTATTAATTATTTTTTAATTTTTAATCAATATTTTTTTTTTCAATATTTATTACGATACCCAACCACTCCCAATACATAGTATATACATATTATATTATTGTATTATGCTGCAGTAGCACTACGGGAGATCCCAAGTCGCAGTGATGATAATGCAGCACTCATCAGTTGAACATGTATTATAATTTATACATTCGATTTGATTGTTTCTCACGCATATTGTGATTTTGACAATGGTCCGGAATAGAATCCATTCAAAGTGGAATATAATGGAATTAATACGAGTGACTAATTAATTTGTGCTCATATCGATGCGATATGGTGTATAATAAATATAGTCGTGTTTAAAGTAGTAGGGGCATGCTTCGGTGGGAGAACGACCACTTTGCTTCAGTCCGCAGACAGCGCTTTTCGTGAGCACTCGCGTCTCTAGTCTCGCTCTAGTTCCACCCCATACACCCTCCGACAACATTGTACAAAGTGCCAAACCTTTTCGTGAAAACTTTGCGCGTGTTTCTGTCAAACGCACGTGTCGTACACTTCTGCCTCCTCGTGATTTATACACCCTTTACTTAAAAATTTTACGTGATGTTTACTTGTTTATATATTACATAGTGATGAATATACGGAATCAAAGTTAATGATGGATAACCTCACAATGTACTCGTACGGAGGGCCAGTCCCCGGCACTGGCCAGGATACGGGATATCTGCCTCCTGGAGGTCCTTCCTATTTACCCCAACAGCCACTGCCTCCAATGCCGGCGGCCCTTCCGCCTAATATGCATCATATGCAGCAACTGTCGCCCCATTCCAAGAGAAGAAGGTCAGTGAATCATTTTGGAAAAATACAGGAAGCCAGGCATATTTGTCTCGTTAGCATCAAAATTGTCCACGTGTTTAGTACGGCTGGAAAATGAATCACTGTACCGCGTATGATTTATTTTATTCTATTATCTTATCGACTTTTGAAAGTGCAGTTTTATAGCGGCAAATTCCAATATTGCTACTGTCATAAAAATATCATAAACTATGCTTTATGACCAGAGCTCGGCTAAATTGGTGCACTGAAGTACCTTGGAATATTATACACATTGACAGAACAATCTTATAATATTAATATGCTTGAAATTTGCCCATTCAACATTTTCACTTCAATGAATATAATTTTTTTGTATGATAATTAATGTGTAAATATCAATACAATTAAGCAGTGCGTCAATATTCTAGAATTTTAATATAATGATACAATTTACCAATTTAATAAAAATATAAAGCCTATTTGTGACCCAGTGGATATGTGACGTTTTCGCGAGTGAGACTCCCGGGTTCGATTCATAGCGCCGGCAAATAGGGTGTCATTTGGTAGATCTACTAGATCTGAAGGACTTATTGCTGTGGGGTGGCCTGGGAAACCAACTCTACTATATTCTCCCGTAAAGGCCTGGCCATCCCCTCAAGTAAGAGATTCCGAGGCATACGTCACCGTAAATACGATAGTAGAGTTACTTAGCTACACTTATGATTGGTTTTTTGTTAGTTAATGCCTCGTCTGAGCCTCGGGCGAAGCACTCATTAACAAAAAACCCGATCAAAAGTACAGCAAAGCAACTCTATTATCGTCCTTACGATGTACGTTTACAGCGACGCACGCCTAGGAATCCCAAGCTTTAGCGAACTAGGTCTTTTTGCTGTGTGGTGGTCTGGGAAACCACCTCTACTATATTCATGGCCCCTTACATGGGACTCCCGTCAATAGGGAAGGCTTCACGTGCTCCAAGGCTCTTTAGTGCACCCACTTAGCTGAGCTCTGTTTATGATTTTGCGTTTTTCTCTAACAAAATAATATTGAAGGCGTAAAGTTATTATAAGAAAGAATCGAAGCATGACAGTTCACCCGGCGACACAGTTTTGCCGCTCGGTTACCTATTGAGAATTGCTCTCGCTGCAACTTGTTCATGATCCGTTTTTATGACACACTAGTCTTTGTTATTGAACAATAATTATTGCCACAACCGAGCACACACACTGTACCGCTACACACGCCAAGGTCTCTCACCTGCAATCTGTCGAAATGTTCGGAAACCAGGTTCCGCTCCCAAGGCTTCGACAGGGAAAACAATGTTGCCTCAAGAATCACACATATCAACGAGTAGTAACTGTAATCATGACTAAGAGTGGTGAGGATTGTAAGGAGGCGTGCCGGTATCCACTGATTGGTCAGACTCGCACCTGGGCGTGATCCGATACTAACATATACTTTGTCCATATGTGTATTTTGTTCTTCACACCTATACTTCATTTAGCTACATACTCGTATATAGTCTTCTGATATACAATCATGTTAAGCCATATTTTTGTAGGCAAACTATTTTATATGAATTGCAATTATGGAAATAATGTACAATCTCCCAGAATTGAGGTATGCCTCAAACCGCCCCGATTGGTTATTAGTAGTATTTTATTATCGACTGCTATAATATCGTAAGTGCCGAAAAAGTCTTTATGGAACTGAACTACATATTCAATCTAGTAACACTGCCTGTCACGTGTCACTCGGTTTAATTATTATTTATAACATATAACAGTTTACGATTAAATACCTTCTATTGACAGAGACATTAAATGTGTTATAGATAATGGATGAATCTACATTAGTTACCGGTCAAATAGGACTATTTTACTATTTCGAAAAAGTCCCACTTAATAGGTTAAATAATGATTGAAAATCAACTTTTTTGACGTTTCATACATACAATATGTGGCTCAGTTCCATAAAGATTTTTTTTGCACTTACGATATTATACGCTGGAGCAGTCGATATTTACTTCATTTCGAAATATATTTTTGGAATTAATTAAGTTTCATATATAGAATGTAATCATTTAATAATTCCATTGCCGATTTTACAAAATGTACATAAACATTTTTTTTATTGAAAAACACGGGGTACGTTAAGAAAACCATTTTTTTGCTAGGACTTTTTGAGGGGCTGGAACGGATTAATGGCAGTTTGTATGAGAAAAATTGCTTTAAGATACGATTGTTTTGACAAACGATGATGATCCCGGAACGAACGAAAATTCATATCTCGAGGTACCATTGTACCTCTCCCCATATTTGAGGATTGTTAAGGCGTATAATTATTGTAATATTGGTTTTTAATTAAGCATTATTGCCTTCGATGGATTGAATGTTTGCAGCAATTCGAGTGTATGGTTGTAAGATGTGCAATGGAAGTAATGTATAATAGTAGCTGACACGGAAGTTGGTCTCTGTGGCTCCATCTTCCTGGCTGTACAATGCCGGAGGTGTCCAAAGCACGGCTCCCGTGGGAAACCTGCTCTTCTAATTTCACAACCGAACCACCTCAACCCGCCTGCATCATTCGCCAACTACTTACTACATACTCTATTACTCTAGATCTATCCGATACCATCACATTCTCTTCCTGTCTTCCTTTCCGGCGGTTACCCCATTATATTTTATCGATAAGCAATCAGACACAGTGTGTTGTGAGAAAATCGTTATAATCTGAATCATCATTGTGGCGATAATTATTGCATTTTTTCGGTTTTAATTGCAACTGTTATTTGCACAATTAATATACGAAACAAGAATGTAGTGTTAAGACATACCATTTTTTAAACAGTGGTTAGTGTAACGGATTCGTGAGTAACAAACTAGATCTTGAGTACTCATTGCTGTGTGGTGGCCTGGGAAACCATCTCTACTATATTCTCCCGTAAAGGCCAAGGTGGCCTGGCCAACCCCTTATAAAGGGACTCCCGCCAATAGGGAAGGCGTCACGGTATTTTAATTTAAATAATTCTGTATTATAACAGCTCTCTTTCTATTTACAAGTATAATTTGTTATCATAAAATATGAAGCGCGATAAAAATGTGTGTATAATGCAATATTCCCAGAGATGTGTCAAGATCAAACGAATATTGTAGTATTCTTTTTATCATTACATTCATATGAAGAAATTCAACTTCATTGTGATTAGTCGAGCGTTAAACTACTGTTTTTATATCGCTTCGTTGCACTTTTTGCGATTTACAGAAAAGAAAGGTATATTACTACAATCATATCTGAATATGTAAAATGACTTGTAAATAAACTAAAAATTCTTCTCTATCGATATGTGTAAAAAAACTCTTGGATATCATGTTATAAGCATTTACCTGTTATCAAAAGTAATAAATATTTCACCATATAAGATACAATATTTTACTTGATTATGTCAGTATACCTCGTTATTCCACTCGGCCCGTCAATTTATTTATTATACGCCTTCTTATAAAACCTTTGAGATTTGTTTTTTTACACACAACATTGCGTTATCGATTTAACCCTATTTAATAATTACAGTTAAAAATGTAATCGACTTCATAATGGTTATAGTGTTCTTAACTTACAATCCAGTAAATTTCTGGATCGAACTGCTTGATACGTATTTAATTAATATTATTTCAATCTCCCAGTTAATATTTTAATGATTTGTCAACTTCAGTAGACGCCCCTAAATTATGTGTTGTCTTTAACAATTTTTCTTCTTTCTTTAACTGTTTCACGTTTTCTCAAATGTGCATGTGCAGTTTTTACTATCGAATTTGACTTGCATTAAAATGACTCGTTTTTGTTTAGTTGTTCCCAGGGTGGTTAAAAAAACTCAGTAAGTGTTTTAACAAGATGGGAAACTATCTTAGTTCCGTAGAGTATGGTGGTAGTCTGTTTCCCATGGGTGCAACTGACTTGCTTCTACTTTCATTCTCTATCACCCCCGACATACAATCTCGCTTTAAACAGATTATTTTGTATTTATGAATGAAAATAATCTCCTATATATCTTTGCATGCATTTTATGAATAGCAAATGTTGTATTCAATAATTTATCAGATATGTTTATCGACATATTGTCACGCACGATTCTTGGTCCATGCGGGTCAGTGGAAGCTGTCTGCACTTATTCAATACGTACAATACACGGATGCGGGGTAGTCGAAAAAACATTTCCGTATTGTAATAAAAATACTTAAAAATATTACTCGAATATTGCAGTCTGCAAATTATTTATTTTGTATTCCAGAGTATCATTTTTCATACAATTATTTACCGCCCATGGCTCGCAAGGATAGTAATTTAATGAGCGAATTTATGATTAAATACAAATAAAACGGATTTAACAAAATGTGTATATTGGAAGCGAATCTATAAAACCCATCATTGTATAGTTGAATAAAATACATATAATCTATCTTTTAACTTTGTATTTTTATACATACTTTTCTTATAGCGTTTTTTATCACATGCACTCTTAATATAAGCAACAACTCGATGGGTTGGTAAAAAAGACTTTTTTTAAGGACATAAGACAATAGATATATTTTAATTTAAATAATTGTGATATATTATGACCAGGTAATAAATAGCTCAGTGGATAAGCCACGTGGCTACACATACTCTGATCGTGTGTTCAAATGTGGGAGATCGAGAATAATATTAATAAAATCTCAATCGAACGCCTTGATCTGGGTTTACTCTGATTTCCTGTATTGTAAGGTAAATACTGATTATTAAGTCTGTGAACTGTGTAACTAGTAATAGTTATGATCACCGACAGACATTAAATTAACACGTTGTGTCTACAAAAACAAAATTTGTAAAAACCTTTTCAATAATTTTTTAGGAGTTGATATTTAATTGATAATTCTCTTTTGAGCAATATTTACTATAGTCTTTCTCTCGCGTGATATTTTCAAAGGATCATTACCCACCCATAAGTCAAAAAAAAAAAAATTATATATAAAGTACATTATTTGAAAATTGTTAATACTAATTCGTCATATTATGATTCTGAGAAATATTTATCTGAACATATTAGAGGGGTGGTAATGGTCATTATGTTATTAGACTTGAATGGGGGTCGGTGGCTGCTAAACGATCAGCCGCAAGTGATCGCGTGCCCTAACCCTGTTCTCAATTAGATCCTACCACAACTAGTCGCCCATTGCAAATTAATTATCAAACTAGTCAAATTAGCTCCATCATAAACGAATGACCACAAGTAATCAGTATTAAATTCTATTCATTCGATTCAAACACTCCCATGCGCGTCCTCAGTGATATGTATATCGAGTTGAAGTGGTCATTAAAATATTTAATTATGATACGAAATAGTAAAAGAGAATGCTGTGGCAAAGTATGGGGTCTATGAATATTTAGTGGTTGTGTCGTGACTTATTACAGGCGGTTTGAAGAAAGAGCACCACAATGATATGTATCATTAGATGGCTGCCTAAATACATGGCGCTCCGTGAGAACGACCCACATCATCACATTACATCTCTAACTATATTTTAACAATTATTATTTAATATCCCGTAAAGTAATAATAATTTATAGCGATTATTATCCCATGTATTTACTGCTCCAGCAAAAAAATTCTACGTGAAATTATTATACATAATTATTGCTATTACCAAAAACTCACTAACTCCAATTTTTACTTTACCGAGGAAAGCGATTTTTTAAATATTTTTTATTCTACTTAAAATATATGGCCGTATTCAATATAATAGTTTAATGAGAGTTTGTGCCTGCTGTGCTTATACGAATAGAGCTGGTGTACACCAATCCTACCAAGCTCTATTCGTATATGCACCAATACTATCAGTTCTAGCACGAATCACTAACAAACTCTCATTACATTAATATATTGAATACCGCCGATACCGCTAAATATCTACAATTTATTTAAAAAGATTTATGTTAAATAAAAATTGCAGTGAATGATTTTTTGTTTTTAATTCGCCTGCTCCAGCTTATAATATCGTAAGTGCAAAAAAATTGTATGTGCTCTTCAGTCTTTATGGAACTGAGCCACATATTCAATCTGGTAACACTGTCTGTCATGTGTTGCTCGGTTTAATTATTATTTATAAATTATAACAATTTACGATTAAATACCTTCTATTGACAGAGACATGAAATGTGTTATAGATAATGGATGAATCTACATTAGTTGCCGGTCAAATAGGACTATTTTACTATTTCGAAAAAGTCCCACTTAATAGGTTTAATAATGATTGAAAATCAACATTTTTTGACGTTTCATACATACAATATGTGGCTCAGTTCCATAAAGACTTGAGAGCAAACAGATTTTTTTTTTGCACTTACGATATTATACGCTGGAGCAGTCGATATTTACTTCATTTCGAAATATATTTTTGGAATTAATTAAGTGGTAGACAATTTTTAAAAGAACACCCGTTTGATATATAGAATGTAATCATTTAATTTATGAATATCAATCAATGTTAAGATGTTATGTTTAACCCATTTGCTTGACCGTGCGTCAAATACGCAAACTTTCCAAGACACGATTCTTACATTCATCATAACGCAGTTCGTTCTGCGTGTCGATCAAATGATTTCCCATTTTATGAAATTATAGTATAAAATAAATGAATATAATATGACGCCTCCGTATAATATAATCCACCTGATTGCTTCTGGAAAATAACCAAATTGTTCATAAATATTTAGACTTTATTAATTAATAATTCAAGGTAACTGAATCTCACTATGTGGGAATTTCTTGTATCAAGTTGAATCTATAAGGAAAGCACAATTTTGTATAAGTGATGTAATTAAGGGTGGATAACGCAATACCTCCCCTTTTTCGTAAAATGACTTGTAAATATACTCAAAATTCTCTCTAAATCTGTGTAAAAAGTTTTGGATATCATCGCTAGATATCCTGTCAAAAGAATCGTCTTTTTAATTTTATTTTTTGACACAATTTACTTATCCTTGATAATCCTTTTTCACTAGTAATCTTAGATCAAAGCAATCGATAGAGATTTTATTTGTATTATTCCACATCCCAATCATAGTGAAATGTGGACAACATTCTAATGATTTATTCTAAATTTAACAATTTATTTATTTATCCACCCTGAAAATCTTTTTTAGAAGATATTTGTAATTTTGTTTTTAGACACAACATTGTGTTATCGAATTTATGTATCCTGTAAATTCCAGATACCAATCATAGTGACATGCGGACAATATTCGAATGATTTATTACAAATTTCAACCACCTACTATAAAATCCTGATTAAAAGCAGGCAAATTTGTTCACTGGGGCGAGTTATATCCCCGATACCTGTAATGATGAACTTTATAAAACCCACCAATAGATATAATTTAAAAAATATGAGATAGCCAAGTGGCTATATGTAATATAATATGAAAAAATAAGGCAATGAGGACGAGAAATTCATGCTGTATCGCGATCAGTAGCTGGTCGGTAGTCTCACTAATGAGACCCTTTTATCGATGAACCTCGTCCACCAAACAGTAAACACCTCGACTCGATGAAAACATTATAGCACACTGAACTCACATAACTACACCACCACAATATGCTGTTTTTGTGATGGACTTTATTATCGATGATTAATTACAAATGTGAGAACCGCGGTGTATCACAATGATGGCAGGGATTATATACCGTTACTGTGTTATGGCAGCCATTAGAGTATACCGGGATTAAATGTGTTCAGAAATGCCCGCCATGCAAATATACAGTATTGCTTGTTTACCCCATCGCTAACACCCCTTACACACCCCCGCTACATTCATACCTATCGATAATCTTTTGACAAACATTCCACTATTGTTTTCACAGTGAACTTCACACATTGAAATCGAGTATCAACAGTTCTTGCTTCGATTCTATTCAATGATATATTTTTATCGCAAAATCCAAACAATAAATTTCATAATTTGTTTAATAAAGCAAACATTGCACGTGTCAACAGATCGTTTACATATATAGATAAATATTAGCAACCGTTCTGTTTACATTTCACTATACACCTGATTGTATTTTATCAAATTTATTTGATTATATATATTTTTTTAGTTCGAATCCGAATGCCATATGCGATCCATAAAAAGACGAGTAGATTAATGACCAGTTTTGAATTGAATAGTGCATCCATTCAGTCGTCCTTCGATTATACGTCAGTATAAGCGGATTAAATGAACGAGCGGTTAATCCGACTCTACTTTGCCGCCTTCAGCTTTGTGTGGAGTCAACGCATCCTTTGTCCTGAAGGCTTTCACCGATTTGTCGTACATTATCAAAGTGCATAACGATTTAAAAAAATATATATTATCACATATCCATATTAGAAATATATCAATGGGACACAGCCTACTGGTTGAGTTCATACATTGTTTTTTTTGTGTATATATCCGTAGTTCCAGTATGGAGAGTTATGTCATTTTGCAGGTGTGTCCATTTCCACATGTCCTGTAATAATATACGCTGTCTGGGAATAAATGTCAATCCCGGTTTGCTATGTGGTTGTCTCCAGAGACTTTGTCCTCAGCAGGGAGTATCCAGCCTCGTAAATTGTCATTATGTGTCTGTTCTGTTCAGCTTCTTGCTATGGAGAAATATACTACACTTCTACTTTACTTACCTGAGCTTCTGCTAACCTTAAACAGATTTAGTATTTGACAGTTTTTATTCCAGTATCGATCAATACTAGTGATTGAAAAACAAGATTACTCATACATGCATGTTTCATATCAATGCTATTTTTTGTAATGTCCTAACATTTTTATGGAGGTTTACTTCAAATTAATCCTCTTGTCATACCAAATTCTACCTTTTTCGATTTGTTTCAACCAATTTCACCCTTCAAGTATTTCCACCAAACAAACATACTGGATAAAATATTCTACACTCTAGAGTAAAAAATTATCACGGTTTTATTAATTAATTTTGTTGTTATTTTTGTTTTTGTATGGTTTTGGTTGTTGGTCAACTGTTTAGTCTTTTATCTCTAAATTATTATAATTTTAATATGGTATAATATTTGCATTAGTAATCTCTTTTTTTTTACTTTGGAGTATAAAATAATCTATCCAATTTCTTTGTTTGCTGGAAAAACTACAAGGGTGGAAACGGATGGATTTGAATTATATATCAGTTATTATTAATGCATTTATTTACGTGTTTTACATTATAAAAATTGTACCACATGGTTCATATTTTCATACCATTCTATCATTACTATTTAATTTTGTGTACTGATATAAGGGACACTGAAATTTACGGTGCATCCCACTAATCTGTTAATTTATTGAGTCTTCTCCGAGGGGCTGCTTTTTCAGCGCACAGATCATAAAATAGATTTGCCCTTGTAAATCGACGACCCTCGGCTAAAATATGCCCCCGCGAGTTGTGAACCATGTGTTCTTTGGTAAACATATTATACTTTAAAAATAAACAAGCTAAACTTAAATGTAACTTACGGTAACATCTTTCTGTTACTTTTTAAAATACATACCATAATAAATAGTGTGGATCAGGTTTTTGTGGTGCAACAGGACGACCTCAAATAGGTAATAAATTATGTGTAGTGAGTAGTCTTTGGGTCCGTGTAGTAGCGTAATGCATATGGAGTCGTGAGTAGTATCGGTGGTACCGGGTTCGTATCCATTGTGTTCTCCGCTCCGTGTATTGTTTCATTTTTTCAATTGAACCTGCGACACGATTGTATGACGGTTTGCCACCGTACAATATCGATTGTGTTATCGGCGCATTCGTGTTTATAATATATCCATACATATTTGTTACACAATCTAAACTCATTGTTTCTGATTTAAAATACAACTCACTCAATCGCCTTCTCCGGCGTATAATATCGTAAGTGCAAAAAAAACTGTGTACTCTTAAGTCTTTATGGAACTGAGTCACATATTGCATGTATGAAATTTATGAAACTTGAAAAAAAATGTTGATTTTCAATGATTATTTATCCTATTAAGTAGGACTTTTTTGAAATAGTAAAATATTCCTATTTGACCGGCAACTAATGTAGATTCATCCATTATCTATAACACATTTCATGTCTATTTCAATAGAAGGTATTCAATCGTAAACTGTTATATGTGATAAATATTAATTTAACCGAGCGACACGTAACAGGCAGAGTTACCAGGTTGAATATGTGGCTCAGAATTATAAAAAAAATCATTCTCTTCATTTTTTATTTTTAACATAAATCTTTTCAAATAAATTGTAGATATTTAGCGGTATCGGCGGTATTCAATATATTAATGTAATGAGAGTGTGTTAGTGATTCGTGCTAGACCTGATAGTATTGGTGCATATACGAATAGAGCTTGGTAGGATTGGTGTACACCAGCTCTATTCGTATACGCACCGCAGGCACAAACTCTCATTACACTAGAACCTATTGTTTTGAATTGTTAAAACAAAACAAAAATCGCTTTTCTCGGTAGAGTGAAAATTGGAGTTAGTTAATTTTTGAGTAATAGCAATAATTATGTACAATAATTGAAATATTTTATTACAAAATGAGAGTAAAATTACAAGGATTAAGGACATACACTGAATTGTCTAAATTATGTATTAGTGTATTTACAAAAGTTATATTACGAAAAGGAGCGTATCCCCTTACCCGCCCTTATTCCATCCAGCCCCTGAATTATAGTCGTTTATGTGCAGACTTAGTCCAAGTGGGTGTAATGAAGTGTTTTGACGTATTCGAGCTTTGCAACGAATTCCTTTATAACATTGCTTGATATACATTTAAAGTTATCATAATTAAGTTGAATGCAACTTTCAAAATAGTAGTTTTATTAATAATTTTATCTTATGAGATTGTTCCGCTGATAAATTCTCAAATAGAATAATACATTTTACCACACACTAAATCAATATGTCTAATAAAAAAATAAGCAGAGCAGTGCTCCACGATTGTCAGCAATTATATGGATTCAATTTGAGTTATTGACTTTTTGGTAAAAACAATATACCTACAACATATAAATTATTTTTATTACTAAATAAGACTAATATTAGGAGGATTATTTATATTTAATACAAAAGTAAATACATACGCGTCCTCCATTTTGCCCCTTATTCCACGCATTACCTAAACAATCGTATACAATTTTATAATAAAAGGCAGTCTATAGTTTCATTAAGTTTATTTCAAAACCCTTTAACATAGAATATTATTAATAATTAGTAGTATTATCCATGTCGACAGCTAAGCGTAAGGGGTATTTTAAAATCCGTTACTTCAGTCGTCATAATTGTATATATTGAGCTAATGCTATTATCTATTGTCATAATGTACCGATATAATGACAACAGTGTGCGGCCAACAGGTTAATTCATTCTTGATTATGCCAAACCTCATATTATATTCCACTCTATACATTATTCATCTACACTGACCGCAAACCCATCTCAGACCAACTCGACGATACTCGCAACCTTGTATCTTTAAATAATCGTTTTATGGATTACTATATTCACACATAAACATGCTTAATTGTATAAAAATATACCAATTTGTTGTTTATAGACAGGCTTAAATTATTATGAGAGTGTATTTTTTTCAGCATGGTTAAATATTTATATGATTAGGTAGTTTTCGCTGGTAATGTCATAAAATTTTTAGCATATAACTGAGCCATGTTCATATCTCGAGAATTGTCTGTTGACCACATAGCGGAGTGGCGCCACACGTACATGAGGTCATCCTCGAAAATATAAAAAAAAATTAAATCAAATTAATACTAAATTTATTCGTAAGCTTTTGTTGTCTTCAGCCAACACATTTCCTCGAATTGTTTATTCATTCATCGTTGGTGGTGTAACTTTATATCGATTCAATTTAAATATGATACATCATTACCAATAAAAATAAAAGCATTACAATGAGTCTATTCGTACAATGATTAAAAATTTGCCAAAATTGTAGAGCTTTTAATTATGTGTAAAAATGTCGTATTTTATGTGAATTTTCGGATATTAATAGAACAATCTTATTACATAATAATATTAATAAAATATAATGATAAGTGTAGATGTATATCATGTAATATTTTGTGTAAATATCGGAGAGTTGAAATAAAATAATATAATATAGCTCGAATACGTAATAGCACTTCATTACACCCACTTGGACTAGGTTTGACTATGAATAAACCAGAAAAAATATATTAAAAGAACATGCAATCAAAGACAGAACTCAATAGTTTGCCCCATGAATATATACATTAAATGTATGATAAGTGTAGATGTACATAATATTTTTTGTGTAAATATTAGAGGGTCGAAATGAAATAATAAAGGAAATCGTTGCAGAGCTTAAATACTTTCATTTGGACTAGGTCTGCTAATAAATAACTGTAGAAATTAAACGTAAAATCTTTGAAAAATCAAATCGTATTGTAGACGTTCTGAAGCTGAAGTTCCACTGTATTACTAAAGTTTATCATCGTTACAAATTATCGATGTCCCAAATATGATATTCATTATTTCACTACCATCTTGGTCCTTAAACAATGCAATCGATTTCTCATTTTTATTAAGCATCTTCCCAAATACATATGTATATAGAATGCAACAAGTCTGTAAGTGAAATCGTTGTTACGCCCGACCCACAATGACCAGTCATTATGCATTCAATACTCAACACGTGGTGTATTTCCTGTCTTGGTCCACCATTTCTATCCACACTCGGCATACAAAATCACCATTTTCCATGTACTCAAATCAGTCTGGATCAGTCGATATACTATGCTATTTAAAGGACCAATTATATAAAAAATATACACGAGTTTTCAATTGAATAACATTATTTTTTTTGGCCTCGAGATGATTATACAAAATCATTTATTGGATTAACATTATGGCATTAATTGAGGGTTGTTGGGTGGTTTGAGGTTGTATACTGAAATTATTAAATCATTAATATATTGTCCACATTTCATTATAACTGGGAAATCTAGAATTATATTAATAAAATCGCTATCTATCCAGGTATTGTAAGTTAACCCCTTCAGACCTGAGTAATTGTTAATAGAGAAAAAACATTTTTTTAGCAATTATAGGCTACAATGGTCAACTTAAAAGAATATGTTTATGGAATTTTACACATTTTCCGGCTTATACACAATTATACAGAGGTGTAGATGAAGTAAAATAATATATTAAATAAGGAATCTGTAAGGTTTTAAATGTACATAATTCTGAAGAGATTATGAACACTGAAAGGATAATTTAGTCGGTTACCTTTATAAGTGTAATAGTTAAATAGGATAGATAAATTCGATATCACAATGTTGTGCCTGAATTTTTTTTCAAAGAATCACAGAGTGTATAGATAAATAAATTGCAGGTCTGGGTGGAATAAGGGCGTATACTGAAATTGTAAGTTTTGAGGTAATCAAGTAAAACATTATATTTTTAATTTAATGAATCGTTGTATTTGTAACAGTATATTTAACGATGACATTATTCCATTACACCCCTCAATTATTTTTATTTCTATATTGATAGCTCCAAAAAGAATGTAGGAATTTTTGTTTACGCTGAAAAATTGATTATTATTTGAACTACTTAATCTATTAGTATACATACTTTTTATTTATGGTATAAATCATCAAAATAGAAAACATGTATTTATCTGCGAACCTCATATCATTTTCAAAGTCGGATTTCGTTTCCAAATGAGAATAAATATTATATATATGTACGTTCGTGTAAATAAATATCTGATATGTGATTGACGGCAAAGACATCGTGCGTGTATTTTGCGAGTTTTATGAATAGAATTTTAACATTATATGAGTTTGTTATCCGAATATCTTGTCGAAGAGCCTTAACGTGTAATACATAATGAGCATACGTGTACCTGGAATTCGATATTGGATTCTACCCTGTCATTTGTCACAATTTCCCCCTTTTCCACCCCGTGCCATCTTTTAAATTATTTGTAATTGAGCTGTTTGTGATGTTTGCTCTGAGAACATTGCGTGAGATTTGGCGTCGCGACGCCCGCCCCGATGTTTACAAGACCAATATTTGAGAGCGAACCTTTGCAAATATAGATATGTTTCTCCCAAACAAACTCGAACATACCCTCACAATGTCAATTATTATATTAAATTATTTGTTTTATTTTCATAAATAATTTCGTAAGACTGTATTCAAGCAGTGAGTCAGTGATACGTGACGATTCCAATGCCACCAGTCGTTTATGCACTTACTACTTCATCGCAATGCAAAAACAATACTTTATTATATTGCAACAAAATATCATTATTTTATTGTTTATTTATCCATCCGTCGATTATTCAAATTTTAATACTAATTGTTTCCTATGTTTATCGTAGTATATGTGAATGCTGAAATTCATGCCTCTTTTTGTATTGGACCACTGCAAGGATTTTATTTGTAGTATTGATCTCTGGAGGAAATTAGATGAGTCTACTATATTTTGATAGTCAAGTATTACAATATACTTTCCCCTTATATCCAATATGTATTTACAAAAAAAAATATTGCTGAAAAACCTGTCCCACTCTTATTTCATCAAGCCAGAAATAAAAAAAATGGGCATATTTAAACACACATACATAGATATATTTATAAAATAGCTTGTATCTCACTTAGTTTATTTAAATGCGGATATTCACATAATATGTACATCTACAAATTTCATATGCATTTAAGAAATAAGAAAGTTGAATCTTGAAAATAAGGAAAAATTTCAAATATAATTATCTTTTGCTATTGGATTGTTTTGTTAATATCCAAAACTATATTATAAAATTTGTCAAATAATAAATAAATATAATAAAAATGTACCTAATCCTTGCAGTTCACACTTTACTTAATGTTCGTATTTGGGCGATACCACCGATATGTTAGCAGGCCATACAACTAATTTGTAATTATCAAGATGGCGAACTAAGCAGATGAGTTTAACAAAGGCAACACTAATCAAGGTGATTAACAGTGTTTGAGAAGCTAACAGTAGTTGTCTATTGAGAATTCACTCAGACTCGTCTACTTGGTCTGCCATTTTGATATGTCTAAATCCAGTTGAATGGCCTGCTAATATATCTGTGGTAGGGTTTGGGGAAAATAATACAAATATAATATTGCGGTGTATATCAACTAATCACCGCCAATTGACCTGTTTAAATTTAAAAAAATACCGTAACGCCTTCCCTATTGACGGGAGTCCCTTTATAAGGGGTTGGCCAGGCCACCTTGGCCTTTACGGGAGAATGTAGTAGAGATGGTTTCCCAGGCCACCACACAGCAATGAGTACTTAAGATCTACCAGTAGACATCGTTTTTGCCGGTGCTGTGAATCGAACCCACGAATCGTTACACTAACCACTGGGCCACAAGGCGGCTCAAAGTTTAAAATTTGCTGAATATATTGAGTGTGGGTATTATACTATTTTATGAAAACGTTTACCTGCATATTGTAATGGAATGGTATCAATCTTTCTATGAAACACATGTGAGTTGGTTTATACCTTTCACGAGCAGGCACCGAACTTGTCATAACGTTCTTTTGATGGCCCCTGTTCGACAGCCGTCCCCGTCAACTTACACCACATACTACTACAACGACCACCCCAAACCACCCACACCCTCACCTCCCAGGGTGACACTTATTTGATGGTTTTTATATCCATACCACGGCTAACAGAATTTTATAAAAATAGACTTTATTTTGATCCATGTGTGTAATGTGAAAGCTTTTTTTTAGAATTAATTAATTTACGTTTAGTGTAAAGCACCCACGTAATCTACTGATACATTTAAAAAAAATCACGTTTTTTCGTTAAATATGTAATTTTACTCTTAATAGTCTTAGGCCTGATTTTTCCATGCTTAGAGCCAGTTTTTTCATGTCGTGTTTCAAGAGATTGTACGAATCTCGTATCACATACAAATATTTCGTTTCTTCAGCGCCTGTCAAAGCTATAACCCAGCGGTTCTGGTGTGTGTATCCGAAGCATTCAATAGAACATACATACATATAACACCTGGATTTTGAAAGCTGGTAGCTCGAGCTAAATCTTGAAGAAACGCATTTGGCGCGTAAATCGCCGAGTGACACGAGCTCGACATTTAACATCAGTTGAAGAAACCGGGCCTTAGTTAATTTTGTAAGCTTAGTAAGTGATAACTTATAATCATAAGTGATAGCCGTTACTAAGCTAGTAAATATTTTATACGCATGGAAAAACCCGGCCTAATTAATTGTACAAGATAATTGTCTTAGGTCTGTAATTTTGTGAGTGTGATGTTAAATAAATATATATATATAATGCAAGTTATAAAAATATCAGAATATTATTTATAAAGATATTATAAAAGCTAATGTGGCATATTAGTTATGAATTTGTACATTGAATAAAAGATAAACCTATATGTTTGCACCAAAATTTTCATGTAATAATATTTCAAGTAGATTTCTTTTATTATCTGATTGAAAGCTGTCAATTTGTAGATACTTTTTTGTGTAAATAAGCCTTCGTATCCCAACTTCCCTATTGAATGAATTAGCTGAATTAACAGCCCCTTCATCGTGTCGTTGTAAAAGTAATAATTAACATACAGGCATTCATTTTTTTATTTTACCATTATAAACTTTTCAATTGGTATAGGATAGATCAGTTTCAATGTTGAAATAATATATTTTTTTCAATCTTATTTTATTATTAGATTTATAGTTATTGGTCACACTGCAGTCATATAAAACACTTGCGAAAATATCGCAGACGAGTTTTAAAACTTTCTCGGAATACGTTCCTCTGCAAATCACAATCTGGATTCGTTGTTCCATAGCATTCGCGTTGATTTTTTTTAATAATTCGCATTTTTAATCATATATTTTATTCATTAACTTGATACTTGCGCGTGTTTTTTTTTTGCATCGTCTTTCCGAAATTCTCCGTACGTAATTAACCAAAGCAATTTGTGCAACAAACCTCTTTAAATGAGCTGTTTTTACCATTTTATTCGCTTGTTTACAATAACCATTGCAAAGGGATCAACAACTGACGGTGTTTGTTTTAAAAGACAGATGCACAAAATATTTAAAAATAAAGCGATTCTCTTTTTAAATATAAAATAATGTTGAATGTAGAGAAGACATGGCAGAATGGCACTTTACGCTATTATTATGATTTTGTAAATAGGTTTGTTTTAAAAATGTAATGATCCCTTAGATTAGGTTTTTACATGTTTAGTATATTTGTAATAGTTTATTAAATTTGACTATCATAAGCCATAGTCTAATAATAATAAGTTACGTATTAATGCGATACCACCAATGTATTAGCAGGCCATACAACTGTTGTATAAATATCTCACTCAGACTCGTCTACTTGGTCCACTATCTTGATAAATCAGTTGTAAGGTCTGTTAATATATCGGTGGTATCAGTTTATGACGTTATTTACTAAGCTAGTACCAAGCATGGAATAACCCGGTATTAATATGTATTTTTTTTATATTTGAGTGGATTCTTGATAACGTATTTAACTACGTATACATTCCTTTGCTTGGAATACGATCAGCGTGTGTTATATATATAGAAGACAGTCGACTTATGTCAAAAATACAGACAATAATATGTATGAAGAAAACACCAGTCACTATAAAATAGCACATGTCTATTTCCTTTATTTCTTATGGGAAAAATACGTTTGATATACGTCCAAAGTCAGGAACAGATTAAGGCGTAACTGCCGATACGAATTACAGACAATTGGATGTATAAATATCAAGATGGCGGACCAAGCAAACGAGTCGGAGTGAGACAGTGTTGCCTCTATCCGGCCTTTTAATATCGGTGATCGGTGGTGCCGATTAAGGACGCATATACATACTTATATAGAGGTTCTATTGTATTTTTCCTTACACATACTCGATAATAAAATGTCGTCTAATGAATTGTTCTGATTTGATTAACACGAAATGTTATCCACAACTGCAATATATCGATTTCCCAAAGGTCTTATGGAAAGACCACTCGGATCGCATACCGTCACGCCAGCGTTCCTTTCTTTGATATTTAATTGCAGAGCCGCTATACAACCTCCCAAAAGAGAATATATTTTACAATGTTTTTTTAACCTTTATTACTGATAATCATACGTATTCACATCGAACTACGCTGTCAACTAACCGCTGATATATTTACACACCTGCTGGCCATTTCTCCTTAACACCGTACTCTCTAATTAAATTAATTTTATCACACTTCAGATCCATGACACTGTGCATTTATTGAATACTCAACGAATAAATTGACACACACTGTAATTTTATTTACAAACGTTATAAGAAAATGAAAATTGTGCCGTGTGATTTTTTTTGTTGGCAAAAATAGTTAGTTAGTAAACAGACAAAATAGTTAAGAAGAAAAACATTACATACATATCTAATATAAACCAACATTTTCAGTCTTTTTTTACATTTAACTTTTGTAAATAAACTCTTCCTTTATAATAAATATAATTTATATAAATACATTACTGATATAATCGAAGGAATGGATGGAATAACTGCGGATAAGATACAATTTGGACAGTTTCAGCATATGCCCTTAATCCTTTTAATATTACTCTCATTTCGTTGTAAAAATATTTTATTTATCCTGAAATTATTAGTTATTGCTATTGCTTAAAAGTCACTAAAATTTTACTATACCAAGAAAAGTGATTTTTTTGTTTGAACAATTTCTAAATCAAAACACAAGGTTCTAGTTAAATATTTTTTATTCTACTTAAATATTTTTTATTCTACTTAAAACGTACGGCTATTTTAAATATAATAGAATAATGAAAGTGCGTGCGGTGCGTATACGAATAGAGCTGGTGAGCCAATAGTAAAAATCTCTAGTCGTCCAGCTCTATTCGTATACACCCCAATACTATTCAGCTCTAGCACGACTCACTGACACACTCTCATTACACTATTATATTGAATACGCATGACTTATTATTTTAATAAAATATTAAAATATTTTATGTGTCATAATGTTACATAGTATTACAGTTAATCAGTTAATAAAATATTTGGCTATACCTTTACAAAAAAAAAATAGTCCAATCCTGGTCGATAGTCTCGAACCACGAACACTTATAAAGCAGCCCTTTTGCTACAAAGAAGCATCTAAAAATCGTATCGTGCTTACCCTCGACTTATGGAAATTTCTTTTAAAATTATCAGTCATCATCGAGAAGCAAAAGCAGTGCTCTGTTATTCGGTGAAGATTTTAAACAGCAATAATGAAGGTTTGTTTAGGATCGAAGATGGCGTGACCTGCCTGGCTCTATGGGATCACGGACCTACCTATCCGACACTCAACAAGTCAAGCTAAATTTATTCATTTTATGGAAACAATAACATCTTCAGAACTAAGCATAGAATATATAACTCTAACTAAAATGTACTTTGATAAAATCCATTTAAAATATAATATGAAGTGTTGATTACTTGTTTATGTTTGAGCTTGCGTTATTTACAAATACATGCTTTTGTACTGTACGAAATAATCTTGCGATTATCTGAAATATGATTTAATAAATAAAATTAACAGCGATATAGCTCAGACAATAAGACGCGTGGTTAAAAATACTGTGATCATGGGTTCAAATCCCATATAGTTGGTAATAGTTATATATGCATGACATAATGTTTGGTCAGGCGCCAATCCGATTGTGAGGTCTTGTATTATTAGTAGGCATTGCTTCAAATCCCGTTCGAGTAAAAAAATGATCCGATGGATTGTCTTGATTCAGGTTTATCCTAATTACCTGAATTTTAAGTTAAATGCTGATTTTTAAGTCGGTCACCTGTGTAACTAGTAATAGTTAAGATCACCGACAGACAATTAAAACGTTGTTGTGTATAAAAACACAAAAATTGTAAAAAAAAAACCTTCTCATATCTTATATACAAATAATGGTGCGTGGCTATAGATACTGTGGTCATGGGTTCAAATCCCACTCAAATATAAACAAAATGATTAAATTGCAACTGTGAGATCGGGGTTAATATTAATAAGATCCCGATAGATGGCTTGAATTTCCTGGATTATGTCTAAACCATATTTGAAAAATCTCCTCGGGGCGCATAAATATACAAATACATTTATTAATTCTAACCCAAGACCACGACATCTGAAGATATGCACATATCCTCTTAGTTATTACGCTGTTATTTTATGAGTATGGTTATAAATATTACACTTAATTAATATCAACACATTGTTGTCAATTATTTTTTGTAATTGTTATTATGCCAGGCATAATTTCTATGATTATTGTTCATATAATCAGTTTTAGGTCGATCCCTTCCAATTATATTCGGACAGTTTGATGAGACAGTTTGCGTTCCTCACGAAGACGGCCATGTCGACTAGTTACTGCAACTCACGCACATCAACATTTTTTATAATATTAAATAAATAAATACCGTGACGCCTTCCCTATTGGCGGGAGTCCCTTTATTTTAAGGGGTTGGCCAGGCTACCGTGGCCTTTAAGGGAGAATATAGTAGAGATGGTTTCCCAGGCCACCACACAGCAATGAGTACTTAAGATATAGTTTGCTAAGCTAGATCTACCAAGTGAATCGAACCCGGGAGTCTTCACTCACGAATCCGTTACACTAACCACTGGGAATGTGAAACGTGAATATATGTATAGTTTTAAATTTATTTTTTCGTTTAGTGTTAATAGTTTGTCGTCAAACAATGTATACATGCTTTCACAATTTTATTTGATATTTTGCTTACATAGTTATTGTAATAATATTCATAGTAAGGCTATATTTGAGATAGTAAGCACGCACACATCGCAACTTTGACGGGGGGCGCCTGCCGCGTGAGAAGATGCTCCACGGGACCTCGGGCCATACAGGGCCGTATTACCTCCTGCATATTAGTTTTATCATAATAAACATGTATCTAGGCAACAATATTATATTGTTTGAAATACTGTATAACTTAAGACGCCGAGGGATCAAAATTGAGCAATATACGGTTGATAGTGTAAATACAATATTGTTTTATCTATAGAAGCGCCATCGAATATTGCGCCATACATAATTAAATTGAATTTGAATTAGCGAGACGGGGAGGCGGTAGAAACACACACACAAAACATACTGGTGTCTGTTTTTATATAATCATTGTGTAAATCGCATACGTAACACAAAATTTAACTCGAGATGATTATTCTCTATCTGTCATGTGAGCTAATTTCCATTACGACAGCTTTTTCAATTGATCTTTAAACATTTTAAAAGCTTTCATGTAATGCCAACATGACCACAATAAATAACTTTAAACGGGTTAATTTGTTTTTTCTTATAAAAAATCATTAATTTATAATAAACGAACTACGAAAATTAAGCTAATAGTGTTGCTATACGATACTTATATCATTAATTTATTATGGTTGCGCTTGTAACAACATTGAAAGCTGTGTAATAATTTTAGGTCGAATAAAAAATACATAACAATAATTAAAAAAATATATAATCATATACATAACCAATTATGCATATGATTAGATTTTGAAGAAGAAAAGGTGTTGCATAGGTTCCTTATATTGTATTATAATTTTAATGATGGAATTGTACAACTCAAATTGATGGATTAGTAACATAAAAACGTATCTACTAATTGACCATTTTCAAGGAGATCTTAATAAATATAAAAAAGACCCATTAAAATTATTCTTCATTTATTTATTTATTTATTTCCATATAAACGCTCAGAAGAGCTTTTTTATAGACAAAACAATAGTAATAAAAAAGGTAAACAAAAATGAAATGTACATATATATATATATATATATATATATATATATATATATATATATATATATATATATATATATATATAAAAGTAAATAATACTATAATTAAAAAAAATGTTTGTATAAAATGTATTAATAGAATATATATAAAAAAAATAAAGTAAGGTGTATGAAGACATAATATAAGTGTTACTATATGAGGTCACTCCTAAATAAGTCATATAAGTGGCAGAATTTGTGGAAAAGAGTTCATCCAGGTGCAACCCAACCTGCCATTTGTTCATATTTATTTTGTTAGCATAGTAGGACCGATTTTATTCCTTGTTTTGCCTCAAATATTCTTATTCATGTCAAGTAATCGGCATGGTTATTTATATACACAATAAAAATTTGTGTAATGTGTAAAAACAATTAATGTGTAATATTTTCATAATAATAATTTTGATGCTAGGGTTTAATATTCCGTATTCAGTGGAAATATGAAATAATATCTACATAATCTAATTGATTGTCGTGTCAGGAGATCATCAAACGACATATTGATTTGATATCTAACGTGAATCAATTTTTCATGTAATAAATTGACTCTAAGATAACACGTGTTTTAACTTCGAGTCCGATACTGTATTGCCAAGCCAATCTCGATTGACGTCTCTCGCCCATTTTCCAGTCGGTCGTTTTTGTGTACTTGTTAGAGAGATGATACATTTACAATTTGTATCTTCGTACTTTTGACATGTATGAGAACAAGATAAAAGCTACTTAATAACCACTCGTGCTGCTTCGAAGTAATACATCAATAATAGATTCATACAATTACTCACGTATACACTATAAATAATTTTAATGTTAAATGATCTTTAAGACTGGCTTGTGTTAAACATACTATCTTTATTTTTAGATATCGATTTAACGTTATTATATTAAAACAATCGTGACATTTGAACCCGAGAACAGTTAGACGATGATCATTATGAAGTACGATGTTATAGTAAATTTTATGAATCACACAGTCACGATATTCGAATAACTTTTACGATAAAAATGTTTTTATTTATATAAAAAAATGTCATATTTTATGATTTTCGATATTATAAAATATTTAAAAAAAAACTCTCGCATATTTTATTTGATTTTTTTTATATTCTGTGATATAATTACGATTCACACCCGGATCTTGGTTAGTATGAGTTGTGTTTATTGAGTGAATCAACGGCATGCAAAGCTGCTGATTAACTTCTATTAAATACTATACCTGTCGCCGAAAAAGAATTAGGCATATAATAAAAACTAGACTACTACATGAATATTTCATATACTTTCTATTTATCTGTCGAGACAATAGATATCTATAAATTTATTTTAAAATCAACGTCTTTATCTCATTTGTAAGTAAGCCTTGCAAATTTTTATTGTGGCATTCTTTCACGAGGTGATAAATACATGTGTTTTTTATCTTATCTTAATGTTAAAAAATAGTAATTACGGCGATTTTTCATTAAATAACCATATTAATTGAGGCGTTCAGTTCCATAACCACTGACTCAACATTGACTTGGTTAACGGTTTTTTTTTTGCTATTACTCACTTTGTAATATTTGAATGGCCAAAGGAACAGATCATCAAAATTTAAAACTGAATAGTTAACTGACGATCCTCGATTCATTTTTCATGTTAATTGATATGATTACAAATTTAATCCCAACGAATTAAGATTATTTTGTTATAATCGTGGTCTATTTTGGTGCAGTCGATTGTCTGTCTGTATTTATTTTATACAAAGGTGTCCAGTTGACGACAAAATCACACAATGTCTACTCTACGTGTGACTACCGTTTAATATGCGTAAATTTGTAATCATTGTACGTATACTCGGAGGCAAAAGTATGACCAATCAAAAAAAAAAAATCTATTCGAGAATAGTCAATTACAGTGAATAGTATAACTTCTTAATTATGTAATTACGATTCTATTGTTGAACTTTTACTAGGAGAGGTCTCGATTGATTACATCTAATCCTTCCCTTAAAATATTTGAAGTTCAATTAAAAACATGTTCTATTTTTATATACGACCCGAATGGATTTTTGAGACATGGTTTTAACAATTTTTGTTTTTTTAGACACAACAACATGATAATTAAATGTCTGTCGGTGATCTTAACTATTACTAATTACACAGGTCACCGACTTAATAATCAGTATTTACCTTAAAATACAGGAAATCAGGAGTTAACCTGGGTCAAGACGATCGATTGGGATTTTATAAATATTATTCCCGATCTTCCAGTCGTAATAATTGATCAAATCAATATTTTTTTTACTTGTACGTGATTTGAACCCATGTGCAACACTAGGTTGGGCCGGACACGTGGAAAGAGCAGGAGGGATAGTATCGGAAATACTATCCAGCAAGCCTGTGGGTAAGAGAAGGCAGGGTAGACCTAGGCTAAGGTGGGCGGACGAGTTCTATAAGGTAGTTAGGAGTTTAGGAATTAATAACTAGAGGAAGCCTTGGTTCATCACTGAACTGGAGTGCTTGAGATGATGATGATTTGATCCCACGACCACAGTATTTGTAGCCACGCGTCTTATCCCCTGAGCTACGACGCTGGTAAATTAATTATAGATAATTTATTCGTATTCGTGAAAATTAATGTCGTCGACTTTCCAACATTGTCGCGTATACGCGTGATGTGTGTATGTGTTTTTTTTTTAATAACGCATCCTGCGCGCCTCGGTCACCGTGCTTTTTGAACGTGATCACAATATTAAACTGGAACACATCCAACCACAACACCGACCATCACAATTTCTCCATTGTATACAATACCACCGCTACTTTACGATCTGACAATTCTCATATGCTACACACTGAAATAATGCGTGAATCCATAGATATAAACATAAGATATCGCATGAATGGCTAAATGCGTGTTTAGTTCAAGTGGATCAAGTGGCTAAAAACAGTTATATACCTGGCAAACATTATACTGTAAACATCTCTCTTCATATCTTCAGTTATATTTCACAGTAAAATGGGTAAATGCATTGTTACTACATGTCATATGGACTCAAATACATCTAGGCTCACTTATTACCAAAGACTACTTCTTTAACATGTTTCAAATATTATCAATTGTCACAACCACTCTCAGGGCTCACTATAAATGTGTTGAGTGAGGGAGACACACTTATGCATTTATCGAATAGGAGAGAAGAGTGCAACAATACACCGGATAAACAAAACTACACGACTTCATTATATGCAATGCGATCTCTAATGTTTATATCTATGCGTGAATAAAATGTATACGAAAATGCATCATATCTTTAACATCTCTGAAATCTACATAAATTCAATTAAAATTATCTGCGAAAAAATTATATCTGATATCATATTTATAATCTTATCGAATTCGCGTTATTAATACATTATTACTACTATACTCTCAAAGAGCTCTTATCGTATAATACAATATAGAAAAGTGTGTACATAAACGAATATATTTATTTCATTTAGGTAATTGAATAGTCTGGAAATCCTTCTAATAACAAATATATTTTTCCGAATACATTGTGTATATTTTAAAACACTTTTCTTATACAATAAATGTCAAAAATTCTTTGTCAAACCCTCTACAAGCAGATGATTTATTTCGTAAATTAGATAAAATAGTACATAATTTAATAACCCAAAAATAATATCGATCGTGGCAGTCCAGGCTTACTCTGATTTCTTGGATTGTAAAGTGAAGAATACTGTGGTGATAATTAAGTCTTACAGAGCCGTCCTGTCGTTTTCTCGTATAACTGTACTAGTTAAATAGACAACTGACAGGTAATACTGCGTATAAATAAATAAATGATTTAATAAAAAAGAGTTGTGTTAAGAGAATCAAATTACAATTACAAGTTTTTCACTGTGGATAAAGTTTAATTTGATTTAAAAAAACGGGCCAAACCGATACCACCGATATACATAAACACAGGCCTTCAATTTTATGGTGAACCAAGCAGATTTGACTGAGGCAACACTGTAATAAAGGTTTAGCAGTGGTTAAACAATAGTAATGAAGAACGATTTATACATCTATAGAGAATTCACACAATTTCTGACATTTAGCTCGCGAACTGACATGGGCCGCGATGTTGATATTTATACATCCAGTTGTACGGCCTGCTAATATATCGGTGGTATCGGCCAAATCCGATAGTAACAATTGCTCTCCCATACTAATGATATATTTAATATCTTGGCAATACTTTTTAAAATTGTACATATACTAATATCAATCCCAATGTTGCATGTGTAGTTCGAGTTGAGTGGCCATAATGCGATAAACGCTCACCATTGTTATTTTGTCGGACCTGGCTCGTTTATTATACGTTTTGAACCCGACTACAGCGCCTTCTAATCCAAATTGAATATAAATTACTGACCATAAACGATTGTTACTATGTAAGATATCATTTTGACGCACTAGCTGCTAAGAATCGGTGGAAATTTCTATCTTTTATCGCCGATTATCTCAAATCTAGCATTTATATTGTTTTTTTTAATTATCACGTACTAGATGGTTTCAGATCAAATATTTCTGGAATCAGTTGACCACCATGACACAACGCATTCCTTCCAAGTAATCAATTCCCCACACCTGAAATGTACCACAACATTGTTGATACGATACTATTGTTTGCTTATAGCTTACACAGTGGCATGTATAAATAACAAGTTGTTGAATAATGCGATGTAAACACTGTAAACTATCCAAATCATTTAACAAAAAGCCTCATTTAAAATATATAATATTATAAATATTACCCGCGTAATAGCTCACAACTTCTGTGGTCAAATCCCACTCAAGTCATTTTTTTTAATTGATTTGATCGGTTATTACGACTGTGAGATCGGGAATAATATTAATAAAATCCCGATCGATCGTCTTGATCCAGGATTACTCTAATTTCCTGTATTGTAATGTAAATACTGATTATTAAGTCGGTGACCTGTGTAATTAGTAATAGTTAAGATCACCGACACTCAACTAACACGTTGCTGTGTATAAAAAACCCTCTCTAAAAAAATAAAGCTCCTCGGGGCGTAAATAAATAGATAAATATGGGAATCAATTAACCTTTCCTTGGTAACAAAAGACGAATAAAAATATTTGCATCGTTGATTCATTAACTTAGTGCTAAAGAGTTGTCATAAAATATATATAGTCACAAAGCGTTTACAGATTCAAATATATTAACCATACTTTGTTATACGATAAATGAAATATTCCCTCTCTCAAAATCTTCAAATAGAAAATTTAGAAGCAAACCATATATATTTAAGACATACAAAAAAACGAATAATTTAAAGAATTACGTAATTCATATTAAATATATAATAAAGTAGCGTAATAAAATTAATACGCTCTGCTAGCGCGATTAATAAAATCCCTATCAATCGGCTTAATCTAGGTTTACTCTGATTTGCTGGATTGTAAGAGGATTATTTATTCCAGCAAAGCCAACCTCTCTCTATACATACCTATGTAACTAACTGTTATAGTTAAATGACAGGTTAAATAGATAAAATGAACAAACACAATCTTCTAAAAGCCCTTCGGGGCGTTCGGTGGTTAAGTACATAGTTTATTTTACTTATGTATCTGGATTATTTTTTATTATTTCTGAAATTGTTCTGTTTATTACTAAATTAAAATCAGAACTCCAAACTGATAATATTTTTTTATTGTTTGTCGTTTAAAATATTAAATATAATTTCTTGTTTTGATGTTGTAAACTTGTATACGAGGTCTGTCCACCTTTCGTAAAGTTTCTCCATTTCGATTCTATTTCAGGACGCACATACATTTCCGCTGAAGATTCAATTCCGCGAGTCGAGCAGAAGTTCAATTTGCATATTCCATTATAATAATATTCTTATTTCTCAATACGAACAATGTTCTCGTGACATTGTATTTTCTGCTTATTTATTTTGCCATTTGCTTTATTGTCTTCCCGCCGGACTAATAATAAACTGTAAGGAAAACTCGAGTGTTTATAGTTGTATACGTGAGATTTGACCTACATTTAAATGCATATGAAGATATAAACAATATAAATAAAGATCAGATTTGCATAGTTTGCTATTGTTTGTCTTTGAGGTGGTGAAGGCTTTTGTCGGCTCAACACAAAGACCGGTCTTATGCACACCGTGACTAACAGCGATTGACTAATAATGCGAACCGCATAGTTATGATGACTCAATTATGACTCTATTGTAATGTTATTTTATTTTACAGATCCGATGAGGACGACCCAAGTGGGAGCAAGTACACTAGGATGGATGACGACAATATACAAGACAAGGAGAGATTTGCCAGGTGAAATATTTATATACCATTTACATTTTTTCTCTACTACAAAAATTCCCATTTCACTGAGTTTGTCCTATAAATTTTTTATGATGTTTTGAAATGGCAAATTCGCAAAGAAATTAACATCTCTCGTAAAAATGTTGATTGTCTCGAAAAGTTAAATCTACTTTTCATTCGTGTAAGATTTGAGGTTTCGTATGGAAATTCAAATATCTCCCATAAACCGCGCCCAGTTTAATTGCCTTTTTTTATTATCCGCCTTCCTGTTTACGTTTCATTCGAGTGCCGCACTAAAATTCTAGTCATTAAAATATTTTTAACTTCAAATACCCAAACCACCCCCTCGTACGATTTGGGGTGGGCTTTTATGGACGATGTCACTTCAAAGGGAGAACACTTTCGATAAAGCGGTAAATAATATTTTCACTAAAATATTTTTAAGAGTTAATTTACAACCTTTCTGTTCTTTTTAATGGGAAGATTGTCGCAGGTGGCTGTGAGTTAAGCTGGATAATAAAGTTAGAGCCGACTTTGCTTACCCTCTCTTATTTGGTGCCTTAAGAAAATTGAACATATTCCATCAAACGAGAATAATATTACATATGATCAAAAACCACGATTTTGATCGAGCGATTTTGAAAATACACTCAAAAATCTCTATAAAAATATGTAAAAAACATTTCGATATAATCGTTAGATATCCTGTTATGGGCATTTACCTATTAAAAATGTCATCATTTTAAACATTTTTACTCGGAACTGAAAAGTTCCGTATATGCCCTTATTCCGCCCAGTCCCCAATTAAGAATCTAATAAATATAATTATTATATCATTTAAATTTTAGTCTCGTTTAGTGATAAAAAATCACTACTTAATTTTTTTACTCCAAAAACGACTTTCTTGTTTCAAAAATTCGAAAATCTACAATCTTTTGTCACTTTATATAATCGAGTGATTGAGATTTGTTTTACAGAAAAAGTGTAGTTTTTGTTTATATGTACATAAAATCATTTATTTTATAAATATTTATTATGTGCTTGATTATTTGAACACACTATAAACGCGGAGACCATCTAAGAACTTCGGGGATTACCCTACAGCCTTCATTATCTTATCTTTCTCCACTTTCTTCCCGAGAACGTGTAAGAATCAAGTATCTTATAGCTAAGCTGCCCTCTGTGCCCTTTGCATTGTTTAGAATTTTGATGTAGACACCGGTAATAATGATAGTGAATTATGTTTAATTTTATGTAATATAGAAATTAGCTTATGGTAGATCCACGACACGTCATAAAGAGTATAAGGTCGGAGTAAAATGTGTTGGGAGTTTACAATGTGAAAGAGGGCCATTGCAGGTGTCGTAAAGCTAGCAATCAACACCTGTACGCGGCTTTGATTGCCAGGCAACTATGTAACAATATACTAACCACTAAGTCTTTTTCAGCAAATAACAATCTTAGTTATATTAGGAAATATTCAATTCCTGCGACAATAATGTACAAAATATAACATAAAGAAACAAAATACATTTTTAGCTCATTGTAATAAACATTGGATGTATACTTTGAAGTCACGTTGTTCAGGTGAGACAATAAAGCGTCGAGACGCCTGCAAGATGGTCTCCTTATTGCGAGTCTTTTATGAGCCTCTTTCGGATTTCAAACAACAACAACTTGCGTCGTATAACTTTTACTAATGTACCAAACATATAATTCCGCCAACCATACTACAATCTCAATACAATTCAGTTACAAAATTTACGGTGATAGAAATTAGTCGGCATGTCGTTTATCCTCGTAAAAGGTTTCCATTACGTCGGCATTTCCTGACTTCCCATTCTCTATGTCTACTTTTCCATTGTCTTGTGCATCTTCAAGGCACTATTATACTGTGCACTCTAACTTAGTAGCTTCTATAAATCAATATTCATATATTTATTAATATTATAAATACAGTTTAACCTTTACTTGAAATGCGATCCACGCGCGTTATTGAAATGAGTCGAATAATGTAAAAAATAGATGCACCCATATAAAAAATGACGCCTTTCTGATTGATGGGATTCCCTTGTAAAGTAATGGATTCTCAGGCGTACGTCACCGTAAATACTATTAAATAGAAGTTTTTAGCTACACTTATAATCGGCTCTGAGCCTTAGGCGAGTCACTAATTATCAAAAAACTGATCAAAAGTACAGCAAAGTAACTCTATTCCCGTCTTTACGGCGTGCGTTTGTGGCGACGCACACCTGGGAATCCCAGGCTTAAGGGGTTGGCCAGGCCACCGTGGCCTTTACGGGAGAATATAGTAGAGGCGGTTTCCCAGGCCACCTCACAGCACCAGTGGACACTGTTTTTTGCCGGCGCCGTGGATCGAACTCGAGAGTCTCACTCACGAATCACCACTAGGCCACAAGTCAGCATTTAATGGGAAAGAATACATCTGAAGATCCGCAATGGATTATAAGGACGTATTAAAATTCTCGTACAGCTAACAAACTAATAACCCGCCTTTATTGAAGTCAGCGGCCACTTTATTAAAAAAAGTAGACGTTGTGGAATTTTGTTTAATACACTGACGAACGCATGAGAATTTCATTTATTAAATAAACTACACGTTTCCTTAAAAAAATATTAATATCCATGTCAGTATACCCACGTGGTTATTATAAGAAGCAGGTACTTTGATCAATGATACGACCAGGTACCGTGTATATATAATAATGATAACAATATTGTCATATGGCGGGTTAATGTGTGCCACAGTTTTAAACGTATTAATTAAGGTAAGTGGATCACGTAGTGAACGCGTGCAGTTAACCCACCCTAATTGTCGCCCGCTCTTTGGAAATCAACCCCCGTCCATTACACCCCTCTAAATTAGACACAAGTCGGACATTACACTATTTCTTAGTTTAAGTCCGGCCACGCTTTGAATGAGGTCAAATTGTTTTGTTTCACTGTTTATCTTATAATATAATATGTAGTGTTTTACTGTGGTCTTAAAGTTCACGATATCTGGTTGTGGGGATCATCTCGGTCGTTGTTGTAAACTAACTTATCTGAAGCTGTCAATACGCAGCTTAAATAGCGACTTCGTGCCAGCCTTTTTCCAGCCATCATACATCATCTCTTGGCCGATCTCATTCAATACTAAATTACACCTACCCCACATTTTTATGTAATAAAATGTGTAGGTACTTGGCTGCAATATTGTATTACATAGTATTTACCATAATACTCACCATATCGTTCGATTTATTTCCAACCATCAATAATATTAATAAAATCCCAATCTGATTTCCTGGATAGTAAGATAAATACTGATTATTAAGTCGGGGACCTGTGTAACTAGTAATAGTTAAGATCACCGACTAATAATGAATTAACGCGTTGTTGTGTCTAAAAACCAAATTTGTAATTACCTTCTCAAAAAGCTCTTCGAAGCGTATATAAAATAAAACATGTTTTTAATTGAACTTCAAATATTTTAAGAGATGGATTAGCATATTAGATGTAATCTATGGATACCAAAACTAATACACATTTGAGTAGAGGTGTGCCAAAGTCTTACGAATATTGTAGTATTATACCTATCTCTCTTATTTATACCGGTCCATCTTTTTTCCCTATGGAGTGCAATGAAGCGATGTAAAGACGATTAAACAAAATAACGTCGAGTTTCTTTATATGAGTGCATTAAAAATGTATTATAATAAAATCGTTTGACCTTGGCACATCACTGCGCGTGGGAAGATCGGCCAGGATAGTAATGTTTTTGTTTCCTGTTAGTGATACGGTTATAAAAGTAGTGTTTGTTGAAATTGTTGTAGTGTAATGGAGTAAAGGCCAGATCGGGTCGTGGTCTATACATCATGTGCAGGAATGCCTGTTGGGGTCAGCGAGGGTCACCGGAGCATACCTTCGATACACGAGGGTCACACAACTAGTACTAATATTGATGAAACTGTCAGTGGAGAGAGCATAACCGATTGTTGTAATATGCAGTTTAGTGTAATGTAAGATGTCATCTGGATGCAGGTGGTTCTGATTGGATACGTGACTTATCTGTGACGATGTGACAGGAGAGAGGATTTTTAGAGTCGTTATTGGGACCATAACCGCCTATCTGCGTCTTCGCCACCTTTACTTCCATTACCACACCTGCCTGTATAATTTGCAACATCGCCGCTAATAACGTATGCCACGCTCATATATACGTAGCATTATTGTATTTTCCCATACGTGATTCATAAAGTATGCCAATTATAAAATGTAAACGGTGTAATTGCTTATTATGTGGGATGATGTAATGAATTGCATAAGAAATTGTCGATGATCCCAAATGATACATGGTCGATGGTATAAATTAGGCAGTAGCGGCTCGTGGGAACCGACCGGGTCACGACTACAATACCCGCCCTTCATCAACCATATTATACATACTCCACATCACAACAGGTGCTTATAATGCATTATATACGATTCATTGAAGCCCTCGCATAATCAATCCAAAAAAAATAATGTAATTTTAATTGTTTCCCTGGGGTAGGAAGTCCAAGTTGTCTTCCCGACACAGACAATATTTTTATCCGAAGATTCTGGGATAGAAATCAATCGAAAAGCCACAGGCAAATAAATTCTCATTTAAGTAGAATAGGTTTGATTGAGGAAGTGCCGAGATAATTTAGTAAAATGCAACCTGGAATGACAAAAGCTCAATAGCACACAAATTCATCATATAGAGGATTTTGATATTCAATAATACATTTTTAATATTATATTTAACAGACACAATACATACGCCACAGTCACCACTGAGTACTTTTTTTTACTATTTTCAATTAATAATATTTTTTTCTCACTTATTATTAAAATATTAATAGCGCAGTTAATTCAAGTCCACCCTGTAAATAGGTTAAATATAGTCTAAACGAACGACGAAAATTCGTTATATCGAGGGTTTTGTCAATATTTATGTATAAAATTTCGCTATACATATAGAGATAATATTAACAAAGAGATTCAAGTTTCTAGGGGTATTTTATAATTTCGTTATATCAAGTTTCCACTGTATAAGCAATGAGAAATTGATTTAAATTAATTAAGTTGATTTCGTATTTCATATAACAATGGAGTAAAACAAAAAGCTTCAAAATGTTAATTAAAACTCAAATTGTATTAATAGTAAAAAATCGTTGTCTACTTAAATGTTTTTTAAAAGCGACAAAAATGAATATATTTCACAAATACAAGTATTATCAAACATAACCGATGGAATGCCGTTAGAAAATATGAATGAACTTAAATATTCCACATTCAAAATATTTATTATTTTATGAATGTACAATTAATGGTATTGTATTTTTTAAGAACCTATGGGCGAACTTGAACTATTTAATATCAGATTTTATTTCTCTATTGCCTATCGAAATAACATCCCTGAATTTCCTTCAGTATAATAAATTCTTTTTAAATTTAATACATCACCATTAATTTATTTTTTTACGCTCCGAGGAGCTTTTATTTTAGAAAGGGTTTTTTTATACACAATAATATGTTAATTGTCTGTCGATGATCTTAATAAATAAAAATAAAAGTCGGTGATAGTTACACAGGTCACCACCGTAAACGCTGAATTATAATTATTTGGAAATGTTTGGATTGAATTTTTTTATCTTGAATATCTAAAATATTTAATTCCTTTGCGAATTAAATTAAATGTTGCAATACTATTAATATTTATTTATTTATCTACGCCTCGAGGTTGTTTTTACAGTTTTTTCAGACACAACAACGTGTTAATTAATTGTCTGTCGGTGATCTTAACTATTACTAGTTACACAGGTCACCGACTTAATAATCAGTATTTACCTTACAATACAGGAAACCTGAGTAAACCTGGAGACGATCGATCGGGATTTTATTAATATTATTCCCGATCTCCCAGTCGTAATAACCGATCAAATCAATTTTAAAAATTCTTGACTTGAGCGGGATTTGAACCCATGACCACAGTCATTTTTAATATTTGTAGCCATGCTTCTTATCCCCTGAGCTATTACGATGGTTATATAAATAACTATGATAGCCATCAATATTAAGCTTGCTGTATGACCAATCAGAGCCGATATTAAATACATAAAATTCGACATGGATCACCAAAGCAGTATATATTATGTTTTGGTATAAGGATCATATTACAATTTCTTTATTTAATTTGAATTTTATATTGTTTGATAATTCATAAAAATCATATGAATTAGAGTATATAAATATTTTTACCTTTAATAACTGGTTATTAATTTTATTTAAAACCATTTTTTTATTTATCTATAATTTAAAATTGCATAATATTAATACAGATGAAGGGAATGCAAGACATAATAATGATAGAGACTTGGTCAAGGTTCGGTGTCCGGATGAGCGGTCGCTTGTTGCGGTGATAATTATAGGTGGCTTGCGACCTCCCATCTTGGGGCAACACCCCGTGACCCTCAATCTCCATTCAGGATACCTTACCTGCCTTCTTACTAGCCCCGCCCTACTCTCTCTCCTCTTCTGTCACTCTGGGATGGGTGGCTGATCCCAGGAATGTTGATTACTGCGTGGAAAAATAATGGTTTACCCAACACCGCCCTCGGTATTTCTTATATAATCTAACAAAATACCCCTTGAAATATTTACAATATTCAACCCGATGAACTTACTGCTGGCACTGCTACATGCGCATATTATACATATACCTTAGTCCCTAAAATCCATCATGCTTTTGAATATATCAAGCAACTTATAATAACACACTTATTAACTGAAAGACGGTGTAATGTTATTAGAAAGATCGACAAGTGGTCATACGGAACCTATGGCGACAAATTCATCATCGTCTTCCACGTTTTTTGACGTCTTTTAAAATATTATTGGTACCCCCATATGCAGTTGGATTTGAATTAAATGATAATATTTTAATGGATGGTAAAGTATCACAAATATTAAGCTTGCGTCGCCATAAACGTACACCGTAAAGACGGCAATAGAGTACCTCTGTTGTAATTTTTAATTTTGTGCCTCTCCCGAGGCTCAGACGAGGCATTAACTAACAAAAAACTGATTATAAGTGGAGTTAAGTAACTCTACTATCGTATTTACAGTGGCGCATGTCTAGGAATTCATTACTTAAGCGAAGATTTTTTTTAAATATAGTTTATTTAATTGTGACTAAATTGGAATATATTTAGTCGCAATGGTCAAATTAGTTAATTAATTTATTTTTCAATGCGAACCCATGATATACAAGGTGGACTTGAACTATTTAAAAAATTTTTAGGGGGTGGGTAAAAAATATTAAATATTTAATTATATTAATTACGTATTTAACAGACACAATGCACATACGACAGTCACTACTGAGTACTTCACAGAAAACGCTTATTCCAAAATGATGGCCTCAACTAGATTCCAAAAGCACTATTAATATTTTTAATAAATATAATATGAGTCCACCCTGTATTTAAGCTCATTGATTCAACCGATGATTCTGTTTTAACATATAGCGGATCTGTGAGTATTTGCCCTCAAACTTTTACAATGGTAATTCAATTTGTCATTAATAAACAGAACGCCTGGAACGATCGAGCATACATATTTATGTATTGGTCAGTAGTTGCTTGTCATTTCATTCGACACTATTGAGAAATCGAACGACATCGATCGATCAATTGTGTTGCTACATAACAATTATAATAAACGCTGTTAAATTTTATGTCAGCAAGGTCACACAACTTTCATCAAAAATATATACGACAAGATTTAGAAAAAATATATTTTAAACTCTTGTTAAAAAAATACCACTCCTATTCCGAATTTTACCAACAACACGACTCAAAGAAAAAATACTTTCGTAAATATCCAATATTTCATGTTAGACATAAACATAATTGCAAAATAATAACCATATTAAAATTTATTTATTTATTTGCATGTAAACGGTCATAAGAGCTTTTTTATAGTCAAGATAACAATATTAATAATAAAAAAGGTTTAAAACAAAAATGAAAAGTATATAAAAATTAATTATAGTTTTATATAAAAATGTATATAAACTAAAATTAAGTTAAAATATATTAAGGTGTAGGAAGCAATCATTTGACTTTATAAGATGGGTCCCAAGCAAGCCCCGTACGTGGCAGAATTGGTGGAAAAGAATTCACTCAGGTGCGCGAATTCGTTGCCAAGTCGTTGTATATAAAAATGTTTATAAATTTAAATTAAGTGACTTGTAGGAAGCAATCATTTATATAAGGTCGCTCCTAAACAAGTTATGTAAGTTGCAGAATTGGTGGAAAAGAGTTCACTCATTCAATGAAATATTTTCACTAGGATATTAATTATTGATTATGTTTTTTTATGTTCTGCTTGGTATTTTAATAGCGAGGTTATATTTTGAGTATCTTCAGTATATAAATCATAAATAAATCAAAAAATTTTTGTATGTATTATTATCATTTAAATACCCCTTTACAGACTTTGATGTATATTAATTTGAATTATTATTTTTCCATATTGTAACACCATCTTTCACGTGTTATCGCTTTTGATTTATTTAAATAAATATTAATAGTTTACAATTAAATAAATGCTTTTGACATTACTAAACATTTTTTTTTGCAATTAACGGATTAATTGGGTGAACTGAAGTGCCTGGTAGCACTGGACACTGCACGGGTTATATTTTTTTAATTGGTAATTTATATTATTCTATGTAAATTCTCAAAATATTTATGGGAGAAAACATAATGTTGAATGTGGCCGAATACTCGGTGGATGGGCAAATTTTAAAGATTAAATTATTAGATTCATGCTTCATAATTCAATCTCCGACTGTCTCGACTTATGAATGATCGGGACTCCATAGCCCTGGTATTATTATCATCATCATCGTCTGGATGTTAGAGGATCCCTTCTTTTCGCTCATTTCAATGTTTTAACAGTTAGTTTTTATTTGTCGCGGTAACGTTACGAAATCGTGTGCTTTAATTTCACGGTTCTTGAACCCGCTGCCGGTGTATTATTCATACCCAATCCGTACAACTTTTCCATTGAAAATCTTGCGTCCGTGACTTTTAAACTGTATCGCGAGAGATTTACGCAAGTCGCAGATTTGATACGGCTCATTTATGAAATAGGTGTTGTGTGTGAAATGTATAATGATTTTTTTTTTTTATTAATTTCAGTCGGGAAAATCACTGTGAGATTGAGCGAAGGCGGCGCAACAAGATGACGGCTTACATTACTGAACTTTCGGACATGGTGCCAACCTGCAGTGCTTTGGCTAGAAAGCCAGACAAACTGACTATCCTCCGCATGGCAGTTGCTCACATGAAAGCACTAAGAGGTGAGTTTTTTTTTTATATATTAACAATCTAATTGGATTCACTTTCAATAATATTAATCCGATGCCGGAGGTCTGCAACTCGTCGATCGTGATCACTTCATGCAGATAGATCAATATGGATCAATATTCCCACACCGAGTACTGAACCAAGTACCGTTTCGTGTCCTACGGCCTAATGAGTTTAACAACCCACTACTATACTTAATTAACCACTTTTATTAATATACTAGGGTAATTTTAATTGAAATTTTCAATTTGTTAATGTTTTTTTATGTTCTGCCTGGTTTTTTAATAGGACGTTTATCTTTGAATTTTGATTTCATTGTTGCTTTAAAGAAGTTTTAAAGAATTTTTTTATTTTAAAAATGAAGTATAAAAATGTGGAAATTGTTATGCATTATCAAATTAAATACACCTAAAAATATATTGAAATTATTTAATATTTTGAAATGCTCTGATTTGTTTTTAATACGAAGATAATAAGTTGTTTGTTTTTTCATTCGAAAGAAGTTTGAAATTTTATTAAAATTATTAATAAAATAATATAACGCGGTTTTCATATGATGACAACACTCATCACAATATTTAAAAAGCGAGTCTTCCGATAAATACTTTTTTTGAGAATTTTCATTTATTATGCATTATTAAATATCTCTAAAATTATTTTGAAATTAATTAAATAATATTATCATTAAAATACCCGTTTCGAGATTTTAGATATGTATTAATTATGATTAAATATTTAAATTGAATTATTTATACACCTAGCAACACCTAGCTGTCACAATGGATTTCGTTTGACCATTATTTATAAAATATATCAGTTTACGATTAACTACCTTCTATTGACAGAGACATGAAACGTGTTATAGATAATAGATGAATCTACATTAGTTGCCGGTCAGATAGGACTATTTTACTATTTCAAAAATGTCCCATTTAATAGTTTAAACAATCATTGAAAATGAAAATTTTTTTACTTTTCATACATTTCGAACAAAACTGACAGCAAACATATTTCAAACGAAAGTATACGATATCTCGAAGGTATTCGATACATATTAAGGGCTACTTTCGCATATCTTCAATAATCAACAAATTTAAATGCAGTCTCACTACCAAATATTCTATTCTATTTTGAATATATGGCTCAGTTCCATAAAGACTTAAGAGCACACGGAATTTTAATGCTTGTACCCTGATATATTAAGGACTATTTTCTGTATATAGCGACTCTGTATACGCTGAGGATATTTGAAAGATTGATCCGAACAGACAGACATACAGACAGACAGACAGACAGACAGACATACAGACATATAACATACACACAGTTAGACAATTATATTATATAGATTATAATACGAACGAACACTTGATATCCTTGAATATAAAATTGAACTATTTTGTGCGGGCGGCGTGTTATGTTGCAGCAATATTTAATTTAAATAAATAATGCGAAATTACGGTAAAGATTCTCTGAAATCATCTTACAGTATATGAATTATCTTTTTCTTAATATATAAAATACATATAGGCAATGTTGATGTTGCGCATTAATTCTCCTTGATAGTGTTTGGTATATTAATTATTTATTTATTTATTTTACATATGTTTTTATCCCAAGTCACCGTGATGATGGTGCAACACTCGTCAGTTGAAACATAAAAGAAGAGAAAAGAAAAATCAATAAAAAATTAACAATTAATGTTAAAAATGATTTTTGTAAGATAAAGATAAAAATTTGTGCACGCTCTCCGTAAAGATAGGGAGGGACAGATTGAACAGATCATTATCTGTCCCCCTGACAGACCACTCATTCAGGTTCAAAGGTGAATTATATAGGTTGGGCTTTATTAAAAAATAGGGTATACTAAATTAAATAATTTCACATTCTCGGTCGTCAAATTCATATTTTATTTCTTAGCAATAAGATGTAATTCCACATTCATGAGAAATAGAAATGGTCGGAGCTTTCAGGGTTAATGTAATAATTAAATTCTTTATTACCGGTACAAAAAATCTACCTACCCTAAATATATCATATGACTTATTAAAGTCAACCTCATTTAAATAATTGCGTTTTTTTCTGAGCAGTTTCAATATTAAAATATTATAGGGAAACTGCCAAGACCAAACATATTTTTTTACATTTTATTGCAATTTAGTAATAATATTCATAAGTCCAGAAAAAATTGGTTGCAAATATCATAATTCATATCTCCAAGCTCATATCGCAATAAATAAATGTTACTCCATTTTATACATGTTTCATAAAATAAATCTTGTTTTAAAATATATAGTTAAACAAGGTTAATTATGATTTAAAAAAATATCTAATTTTATGTTAGCTTCTTTCTGCATAAATCAATTTTTGATTTCCCCTGTAAAATTTGATAAAACTTATGCAATTTGCAAAAAAAAGCCGACTATACTCATGAAGTAACAAATGATAATACAAATTTTAAAAATTTAAATCTTTTTATTGCTGTATATCAATTTGTAAGCAAATTATGAATACATTTCTCTATCTGTGTATACCTGGCACCATTTAAAAAGGCCTTGGAAAATATTGTTTGCGGCATTCCGCTATTCTTTGTACTTTATTGCGAAAATATGTCTGTAATTGTGCGATTGGCCTCAAACTGTACAAGTAATCGTATGCTATTTTTAAACATTTGAAATGGTTATTATTTTTCAGTCGAAAATTATATGAATTGTGATGGTGGAAGTGATTATAGTGGTTGGTTTACTAATGCAGTAAGCTTGTAACTGCTATCTGATACGTCATGTAAATATACCTGACGAGGCAACTGTTATACGCCCATTAATACTATTTGAATTAAGTTCTTTAAAAAATACCTTCATTCGTAAAATATACGTTTGAATAAAATTGAAATTTAAAAACTAATATATGTACACATTTTGATTGAAATTTATTATAAGTTAATTGAACGACCGTCACATATGTAGATATTTTAATTTTATTGAAGACCATGGCCATATTCCACATAATAGTGTGTTAGAGAGTCGTGCTAGAGCTGATAGTATTGGTGCGTATACGAATAAACTAGAGCTTGGTAAACACACTCTTATTACACTATTTATTTATTTTACATATATTATTATATCATACTTCAGTACCACTAGAGCATTACGGGGGATCCCAAGTCGCCGTGATGGTAGTGCAGCACTCAATTATTATTATATTAAATACGGCTATTAATAATTAATAGAGAAAATAAAAACTTAACTAACCGTATAGTAGTTAAGTGCAGAAACCTGTACAAGTTATTAGACTTCTTTTTTCACCACACAAAGATTCATACAAAAAATTAATGAGTATGATTTGGATTTTTTTTCGTTTAAACGAGAAAATTATCAAAAATATACAATTTATATAATAAGTTGGATATACATTCGGGATGAAGTTTTTATTTTTTACTTCTGAAGGTTTTTTTCAAACACATGAATATTTTCTATGGATACTAATAAAGTAATTATTCTCTTTTTAAACACAATACATAATAATACATAATTTTTAACCGGTGGACGCACTTTTTTTAGATTGTTAATTTCTTAAGATATATTATTTATGAGTTTATCATGATTTATTGAAAATATATGTTTACAGCTCTTTGTATTCGCAGCGTAAGCGCGTTTCAATCACACTATTTTAACTATACATACTAACTAAATATTTGGCATATTTAATTAAAATAGTGGAGTTGTTGATTTAGTACATCTATAATATTCTAAATATTTTTATATTTATTAGGTAGCAGAAAAGCCTCCACTGTTTTATCAGCAGGAGGTGTCCGATCGCGTGCTACTTCTCCCTAATTAGAGAAACTTGATACAGTGCATACTCGACATGATAATAATTATAACAATTATTAACATTCCTCAATATATTTTTTTTGTCCGAGTTTTCGCAGAACAAAAATCTGCTAAGATGCATTGCGGAATTTAAAGTTTAAATACATTTATAAAGTAGGATAATATTTTAATATTTCATACGGTCACTGGTAGACAAAGGAGACTAGTATTCTTCATGCAGTCTCTGTGTCGTTAAAAGTTAAAAGCATGCAGAACACAGGTTCTCTGACACATACACTATGTTATTTAATCAAAATATATAAGATATTATACAGATTAAATTATTTTGAGACTAGGCAGTGTTAATATTATTAATTTTTCACAATGCTTATATACAATTTTAAGATACAAAGAGTAGAATCTGGATCTTATTATGAATACGTAAAAATCTAGTCGAAGAGAAGATGATATTATAATTATTTATTTTTTGTATTATGCAGTAGAAAACTTATTCAACATACAAAGTTGTATTCGATGCAGTTGAGAGCATCGCTTTGTCTTTTACCTGACACGCGACCACATTAAATATTTAATCCCTAACATTGTATTTAAAATCTCTTTTACGGTAATGTTTAGTTTAAAAAATATTTCCGCCGAGGATGCGTTTTATTTTTACTTAGCTCGCTCGTTGACTTTTTGCCAGTCGTCGCGACGTCCTGGTGGAAAAAAAAAAACAAAAATAGAAGCGTCGAAACAACATTTCCGTTCATTATGGAAACTATTTTACGAAATAATTGCCGAGGGACGACTGCAAAAAATATCGAAGTTAATTGGACGAACTTTTCTACAACGACGCCCCTTTCGAGTGGTCAAGTGACAACCAGGGCTCTTTTTATAATGAATAATTAGATTTTATTAGTTAACACCTTTGACAATTATCAAGGGGCTTTTTTTTTACTAATTTTGTTTTTTTAGACACAACAAGGTGTTGATTAATTGTCTGTTGGTGATCTTAACTATTACTAGTTACACAGGTAACCGACTTAATAATCAGTACTTACCTTACAATACAGGAAATCAGACTATCCTGAATCAATTTTTTTTCAGTCGTAATAACCGCGCAACTATATCAAAAACATTTTTTTTTACTTTAATTGGATTTGAGCCACGAGCTATTATGCTGGTTTATTTAAACAATTTGTAGAAAAGAATATCAAAGATAATTTTTCTTTATGCTACAATACCTGGTAACATTTTATTGCATGGAAGATATATGAGTATGATCCTTAAAAACTCTCTTTTTTACTGACCCATCGAATTGTTGCTTATAATATAACAAGAGTTCAGTATTTACCTTACAATACAGGAAATTAGACTATCCTGGATCAGTCGTAATAACCTATCAATTTTTTTTTTACTTGTATTGGATTTTAACCCATATTCAACGTATTTGTAGTCACGCGTTTTATCACATTGAGCTATTATGCTGTCTTATTTATTACACAATATAGTGAAAATGAGTATATTTTTGAATTAATAGGTATATATATTATTTTATAATAATGTATAAATAATATTGAAACTAGGAAACCCTGCCAAAGATTCACCTCTCGGACACCTGAGGTCTCCTTTTTATCAGAGGCGTTTTCTTCCGTTCTAATTGCTGAATAAATTAATGCATCCCTCTATCCACTTACCCCTTTTTTCAGACATCTTTCCACCCTCTGCTTACCCTCCCACTCTTGTGCCAAGGAGTGCCCGCTCCGTCTCTCTCTCTCTGTACATTTTTTTACCTTTTTAATTAAGCGAAACTGCTTGTCTTTTTTCCTCCCAAAAGCCGAGTGGCATTTCGTATGCTCGTCTTGGATTCCATACCAAATTCATACATAAATTACCTTTGTTACGGACGCAAATTAAGCACTTTGTTCTTGAATCCGATCCAAGTGTGATATTGTTTTATTTATTTCTTCACTTGTACTGTATATATTTTCAATGAATAAAGCTACACTAGGCAAGCCCATATTCGGCTTTTCTAAGAATCGTTATTTGTTACCGTTGATTAGATCAAAGGCGTCGCACTTCGCATACTGATTCATTCTCACTACTTTACTACCTGTTCATCCCATCGGGGACAACGTCGAACCTTAATGCTTTATTTCGTCTTCTTAAAAGGACAAAACTTATTCATTAATATAATATGTCCTCGTTATGTTGAACAAAGCAAGCCAGATTGAGACGTCTCGATATATTTTGTGGCCGGATGGTGACAGTTGTACGTCAACAGAATACTTAATTGTGAGAACTGTGGGCTTATTTTATTACAACATCCAAGAACAAAGCTTATACGTGTTTTGATTTTTATTAATTATATTCATCGTCATACCTTAAAAACCTTCTTTTTTCCGGACATTTTAACATCACTGGATACATTTTAATAATTTGGTAACTCTCAAATTTCTCCCATCGATATACAAATGTAAACTGTATATGTAGGCATATAATACATTTTATGTCCGTTTAAGGCATTTACCACAAGATGTATATAAATATACAATTTCAATTCAGAAAAAAAGTGTTTATTGAATATTTTGCTGCAAACCTATAGGTTAAGCTTAAATTAAATATACACATTCATTATTAATATGGAAAATTATTTTTTTATATTTAATCTTATATATATATATATATACACCTATGATATATGTTTTTATATAATAGCTTCATAAATAGATTTTTGTGGATACATTTTATTTAAATATCTTCATCAACACCATATAAATTAACCTAATCTATGAATTCGATTGATTGAAGAGTTCATCTTGAAATTAGTATAATATTTTGTAAATACCAGAGAATTTATAACATAATACGCCCTTTTTCCGTAAATAAAATCCCTATCGAATTGTGTTAAAGACTTTTGGATATCATCTTTAGGGATCCTATAATATAATATAAAAAATCTTTTATTTACTCGATTATCTCAAAACTCACAATTTTAATTAAGACCCTTATTCCAGCCAAACCCTCAATAATCAAATAATATTATATACGTAATCCACGCAGTGCTCTAATTCAAAAACCCTTTATGGATATTATACGATATTTATTTTTTTACTGTTGTAAAGATGCATTCTTGTTCCAGTTGCATTTAGTATCATTTTTTATTCACGAAATGTGTAAACAAAAGTAGCTACCTGTTATAAAGCGGGTCGATTCATAAATTTTAGACGCCAAAAAATGTAAAAAGGTATATATTAAAAAGTCCCCTGTTCCCACGGGGACAACGCGCGTGACCTCTCGTCTTTATGGTGTACACTCCCGAACTATTAAATTAATGTGTTTGTTTAAATAATTAATAATTTATTACACACCACTTATACTATAATTGAAAAAAAAACTTTAATTTTTTTTATTTAATTAAAAAGAAATAATTTAGTCGCCTACTGTACTGATACAACCACAGCTCGGGCAGTCCACCGAGTATTTTTTTTTTCGTCGTGTATACTCTATTTATACGCGAAATGCATATTAATATTGTATTAAAGTAACTTGGTTGCCTGCTTCTAGATACAATTTACACATACATTCTTCTAACAATTATTGTGAAAATATTAATACATATACGTAACGTGAAACATAAATTTTGCCGCAATACTCTCGCGCGTTATTTTTCAGTTTCAATAATTTACGGGCAAAGTAGCTGTCGCACGAATATTCGCCAGGACACAAACCAGTAACCCTATAAATGCTGCACTTATAATCATATCCACCTTATTTATAGTTGAAAATGTCGCGTGACATATTTATGCACCAAACTATGCATCTTTTGCAAAACCGACCGGGAAACGAGAATTTTAAATCATCATCGTAAATTATATTAATCAAATCCTCGTTTTTTACCATTTTGTCACAAATATTTATAGGATATTATAATTTGTTTAATGAATGTGTGGAATATATTAATATAGTTTTGCGGTCTTACCAATTACATTATTTGCTGAGTAATACAAACTTTAAGCATATCTGACATGTTGATCAAATATGAAATTTACTCTACACATTCATGAAATAAACCTCAGTTATAATAATGTACAAAACAGCTTGTTTAAAAAAATATATACTTATTTGCTTAACAAATGTCATCCCTCTTTCTTTACCAACCTATGTCTAGCCTGTATCCTTTTGTCCTTTGGTGGTATCCTACATCTGGATGTATAAATATCAAGATGACGGACCAAGTAAGCGAGTCTGAGTGAGTCAACAGTAATTGTTTAAGCGCACTAAATGTCACTTCATCTGAATTCTCGATAGAGATGTACATCGTTCTTCATCACCTTGATTACAGTGTTGCCTCAGTCAAAATCTTTTGCTTGGTCCGCCATCTTGATATTTATACATCCAGTTGTATGGCCTGCTAATAAAATTTGTAAATTGCGTATAAACAAACACACATGTTATTTTTTTTATACGCACTTCATCTTCAACATGAACCATTATTTTCCTAAAAAATCGTTAGTCACAAATCAATTGTGTTAAGTTATTTATTAAAAAATTATATTGATATTATTAAATAATTTCACAGTTTGGCTCACCTGTAGGTAAAAATGGCTCTAGATTAATCGATACTCAAAATCTGTAACTATTTTTAAATATGATAAAATTATTTTAAAAAGCGCTACCTCCTTTTAAAATATTCTCTATAAGTTCAAGTACCCACCCCGTATAATAAATAATCGTGTAATATTTGACTGGCGTTTTTAAGTGTACAGTGAGTTGGAATCTTTATTAATTAAGTATTATTAGGAAAGGTGTTCTTTGGACAGAGAGAAATGTCGGTACTTATCCGAACTCGCAGAACGTCCGTTAGCAATCGCTGCAATTTGTTACTCACTGCACCCCCGCTGTAATGCCAACTTTAAAATAAATATACAAGCTGTACGATTTAATTAATTTCAACAAAAATACAGCCGATATTGTAAACTACTAAATACTTTCCGATGCAAATAATCCCAGTGGCAATTTTTCAGTTGTTAACTGCACGTGCGCCGCGCGTGTCTTTTTTCAATACCCTGCTATGTTTACTTTGAGCTTCCTACCGACATTGAAATATACATTTCATTTATCATGTAATCATAGACATTTGAGACGTTGAGTTTAATTTTTATAATTAAGAGCAACTAAATTATAATAAAAAAAAAGAATCCGTTATAAGCCTTTTTGAAGAAAAATATTACCCACACGTACAATAAATTAGGGTAATTGATAAAATTTGTGTGTGTTTGACCTATGTACATATTTACATAATGAAAATTGTGTCTTTAAGAGATTTAAATTTTATTCTATAATTTTATAATTCGTTTGAGTTAAATATGTAGTTTTACAATTAATTATCTTAACCTATTATAACCTAAGTTGCATCTTATTTATTGACCTTGTCATAGTATTATTATAAATACATATATTACAATTTATTTATTATGTATATGTTTTTACAATGATTGATAGAACAATACATCTTTGAAATAGACTTTTTACCTATAACTAACATGAGAATGTTTTATTTAAATTTGACATGAATAATAGTATTAAATTATATTATAGAAAGAATGGGGGAAAAAATAAAAACCCATTTACAAATATGAAGTTGTATTATAATAAAAGCTAATATATGTACATTAAATGTAAGCCATATGTCATTTAATAATATATTTGCTTTCTTCTCTACTTTTAAATTGTTAATTTGTAGATCTGTTTTTGTGTTAATAAGCCATCGACTAATAAGTTAACAAATAAATTAGTAAATAACTTTAATTCTATTTGCAGATATTAAATTCATTTGTTTAGAGCATTTTTTGTTCAGCGGTATAATTCTAAATTATTCAGTTATAGTGTTTACACAACAACACTAAAAAAATCTACAAAATCCATGGTTTCAAAAATGTTGAAAACTTATCATTTAACATTTTAGAGTCAAAGTGACTTCCAACAGTGAGCTGTTTAACTCTATGGTTAAATGTCAGATAACTCTATAGTTAAAATCGACGATATAATATTATATCCATGGGACTAATTAGAAATTTGGTCGAATCCTTGAATGATGGGTAAATTTATAGATAATTCACCGTGTAAGAATAAAACCTGTTTTTCACCCTCTTAGCTTCCTAACCGGAACCACCGATATAAATGCCTCACAACTTGTTGTATAAATATCAAGATGGCGGACATTGGCGTAGATCTGAGTGAGATGATTGGTCGAGGAGGGAAACTAACCGCGTCTGATTGGTGTAGCCTCTGTCAAACTCACTGTTCCGTACTCCATTCCGATCACTTGTGAGGCCTACTATTTCGGTGGTTTCGACCTAACTCGGGAGTGCTACGTTTATGTGCAATTACTATTGTATAAACCAATTGGTTGAAATAAATGAACCGATGGTTGTGTAATTATGTAACTCGCTGTTTCCAGAAATTGCCTAATAAAACAGGTCTCGTGATTTTACATTATCAAATTTTTAAAAACACATTATTTGACATAATAGGTAATATATGTGGTGATAAGGAGGTCACGCTCTTGTCTGATAAGTTGTAATTAGATATACCATATTCGACTATGCCCCTGGCACTTTTCTACCAAATGCTTCGATAATTACCGACCAGATACCGCCCCCTTAATGGCTCCACTTTTACCCCTTATCACCACAATTAACCACATCTAATTACACCACCCCCATATTAGTTTGAACAGGCACGTACTTTATGTCCCAATGCACTATCCATCGGTACAGTCTTTATTTAGTTAAACTAAATAATAATGTATGAAACAACGTTGTGATACATACAATCTGATAATCGTTAAAGGCGCGGCGAGTCGGTTACAAATTCTCTAGTATTTATTTTTCAGATAGCATCACAGATCTGTCTTTGCGATTCCGAAGACATTTCAAACACCACACTGCAAATAATTAGTAATACGATATATTATGTACTTTGTTGCTTGTTTATTATTGCACGTGCTTAATGCGATTACAATTGCTCATCTGACTACTTTTATCAATGCCGACGAATTTATTTTAATTGTAGTGTCAATAATTTAATAAATATTTATTGATAATTTTCTGTCAATTTATCAGTGCGTAATTATATCTAAACATCCACGATCAGACTAACGTCACTATAAGTAAATAAATCATCGATTATATTTGTTTGAAAGTTGTGGATTCATTTTAATAGATATCATGTCTCTTTCAAAAATCATCTTTAGATTTAAAATGTACACATTTGGCGAATAAGAATGTGGATTTAAATATGCTTTTATCAGTTTTATTATATCTTATTAAAAATTAATTAAACTAATCGAAATTAATCATTGTGAATGTTAAAAAAGCGTGTCCATCGGTTATGAATTTCTGATCCATGTATTGAGAAATGTCTTTCTACTGTGTAAAAATATTAAATTGTCTTGAACTATTCACCCATTAAATGGTCTTAAAGTGAATTAATTTATTTATTTACATATGTACATTGGAACCATCGTAACCTTTAAGAGAGGTTGGTTAAGAAAATAAAATAAAGAGATGATATAATATATAATAGCACATAATTTAACAACTAATAATAAAAAAATAGGGAATCTAAACATTACTTGTCTCTAAATGCAAACTACGAACCAAATGACTTTGAATTACCACATATAAAAGGCCCATAGTGTATGTATACGTTTTACTGTGTGTCTGTATTGTGAGCTTTCTTATTGGGCGTTAAAGTACGAGCCAAATCACTTTAAATTGCTACATATAAAAGGCCAAAGTGTATGTATAAGTTTTACTGTGTGTCTGTATTGTGAGCTCTCCTCTTGGGCGTTAAAGTAAGAACCAAATCGGTTTGAATTGCTACATATTAAAGTCCATAGTGTATGTATAAGTTTTACTGTGTGTCTGTATTGTGTGCTCTCTTATTGGGCGTTAAAGTAAGAACCAAATCAGTTTGAATTGCTACATATTAAAGTCCACAGTGTATGTATAAGTTTTACTGTGTGTCTGTATTGTGTGCTCTCTTATTGGGCGTTAAAGTAAGAACCAAATCAGTTTGAATTGCTACATATTAAAGTCCACAGTGTATGTATAAGTTTTACTGTGTGTCTGTATTGTGTGCTCTCTTATTGGGCGTTAAAGTAAGAACCAAATCAGTTTGAATTGCTACATATTAAAGTCCACAGTGTATGTATAAGTTTTACTGTGTGGTTGTATTGTGAGCTCTCTTATAATTCTTGAAACCATTCGTGTAATAAAAATAATGGGTATTGATTAATCTCGCTTTGTGCATTATGCATTTTAAACCAATGCCTTCATACAGGTATTGAAATAATTAAATATTCTAATAATATACATACAGTTACTAAGGAACTATAACCAGCATTCATAAATATTACAAGTGGTATTGTATGTGACATCCGTGTTAGATTCAATCGCCAATAGTCGATCCAAAAGGTCACGAACTAAAATGCCAATTATACATCGTATAATTCTTACATCACTGCTATGCCATTTTAATTTGCGCGAGTCTTCACAAAAATATTTTTATCGATAATGAATATTCATTGGCATTCTCGCCACACGAAAGTGTATTTTTATCCAATCATCATTCTTATTATGACTAATTGATGGCTTTTTATAATAACAATTAACATTCGTTGAATACTTGGCATAATTGTTTACTTGCAAAATGCGTTTATTTATAATTTTCAATATGGGTTTAAATCCCATTGGATTAAAAGGATCATAAACTAGTCAAGAACACTAGCAAACATTTTCCCCTATATGAAAATTGAAATTCTTTTATTGGATGTATACTTATAATATATTATAAAACTTACCTAATTTAAATTTTGTTTGGCCAAAACAAAATTTAAAATGAGTGACAGATGTGAACTAATACCTATTTATTTTTTTTATTAATTTATCAATTATGAACATGTGAAAAATCTTATTGGTAAGATGAACTCAATCAACAAAAATCTTAAGACAATTGAATTTCCTCGTGTATTATATTTTACATTAACATTTGGTTGCAAATTGTCGAAAGCTTATTTAGTATAATCGATGCAATATATGTATATTTACAAGAAAAGGGATTTTTTCTCTAACAATGGGCTACCTAACTAAAGAGTTAAATGTCAGCTAGTGCTGCATTATCATCACTGCATGGGATTACCTGTTTTCACTACAGAATGATACAATATTTAGTATGCATATTTTTATAAAAAAATGAATAAATACATTTTTTGCAATTATTTAATACATACCAATTGATTGCACAAAAATCAACCTATAACTCTCGAGTTAGATAGCTCACTGTTTGCAGAATAAGTATATATTTATTAGTATATGATTGTATTATGCTATTCTTGAGCAGTTTTAATTAAATCGTGCAGTTGAATCAGTGTTGATCATTTTATACCTCGTGGTTTTATTTTTTATATGTGAATCTTCGAGCTTGTTGAGGACATAATTTAGTCGTTGTGGCGACATATGGGACTATCAGCAATCTTGTTAGCTACCTGTACAACCTGTGCCACAAACAACTTCAATTTAGTTATCTGGCATGGAAATCATGACCGCTCTTAGATGTCTCAATATACCAATAAATTAGACCCTTTATACCAAATATCACATTTCAAGCGTCCCCATGATATGTTTATAGATTGTAATATTCGGTACGTTCTCAAGTTTCTCCCGATCGAGATGAATTCGTCCCGCCATCCGGATAAATAGGGTCCTTAAGGCGGTACAGGAGAGTAATATCGGCAGGTTTTAAAAGTTAAATCAAGATCGAAGGAAAGGGGTTAGCGAATTTAACTCGGCCGGCCGGAGAGCTTTATCGGACTTATTTATTGCAACCATTTTTTATTTTTCCATTTTAAACACCATATAGTTATCGACATTGCATGTATTATTTATATTTAACAATTTATTGGGTATTTATAGTAAGTAAATGAACTTTTGAACCGGCACGGAAAGTGACCTCATCCATCAGCACAGTATTATAAGCGTAGTCAATTCGATACGGTCGTTCTCACTTGCTTGTATATATTTTTTTAATCTAAAAAGTCTACAACAAATCGATCTGCTGATTCTCTGTTTTCGATAATATCAGATTATAAATTAAAATTAGAGGTCGTCGAAGACTCGAGCATTTTCCAAATAAATAAAAACTAATGTGAAACTATGATATGACATCAATCAAGAAGATTTTGTATGTTACTAACTCTAAATATCCATATATATACACAACAGAAACTATCTAATCAAATGGTTCAATTTGAGAGTTTAGGCTGAAATTAATTTAAATTAAATTATACAATTGAAGATTTGGTGGAATAATGGGATACGACCTCTTTCCATAAAAATTACTTTTATAAATTATCTCAAAATTATATAAAAAAATACTATTATGGGCATTTACCAAAGACAATACTTCATTTTATTAAAGATATAATGTTATATTAAATTATCTCGAAACAAACGTTTTCAGTATACAGCCTTATTCCACTCACCCCTTAATTATTGTAAAATTTTATTTGAAATTTGAAACATTCTGCTTTATCACCGTTTTAAGCCAAAATACTAATGATTTAAATAAATTAGTTATTTGTAATTTCTACTCTTTATTACTAACTTTTAGTCATGTAGTCTTGACTACAAGTGTTAGTCGAAAGTACTCACACTCCTTAATAAAATTCCACCAAGAAGTCAACACTATCAACAATTTACTAATGATTTATTACTTAAATATTACAACCCCCGAGAGTTGAATTAAATTAAAACATTGAAATTAAAAGAGGACCAATGTACCTTACATTTAATCATCACACAATCAATCACCTGAATATCACTATTGATTTTAAACAGCTTCTCAATCGTGTTATTATTTAGCTTCCTTCGCATCTTTTAAAAAGTCTTCGGACATACGTAAGTATATATATTTCATTATGAAATATCAATTCATCTGACAGACAGCTTGATCGATACATCACGTTCGTTTGAGTGTATCCCATATAAAAAATTGTTAATATTTTCGCCTACTTTCCACGGTGCACTCTCGGCTTATGTTTGTTTTTTTTTTTCATCTAATGTTCTATGTGTGATTAATGTATGCAGCTTGAGGGACTTTCTTCCTCACTCACGATCTCCTCTCACGAGTGTTTTGCACATGTTTTTAACCTGAACATGTAATACGATATAATATCCAACTATGATCTTCTAGTCCTGTACGTGTAATTTGTCGGAATTGAATAATTAGCTTGGGATAGTTTCTTTTAAACGCTCATTGTATCTTTAATTAAATTGCTTGAAAGCGAAATCGAACAGTATTTAATATTTTTATTTAGTGTGTTGGTGAGTCGCGTGTGTACGAATAGACTAGAGCTTGGTAGTATTCGTTTACTTACCAATTAACTATTGATCCTTTCAATTTATAGATACATAATATTATTAAATCAACAGCCTGTAAACACTCATTTATTATAATATGTTTTATTTTAATATATACCGTATTCAACATAATAAGAATGTGTATACGCATACGCATCGCACGCACACACTCTCATTACTAATTAAATTAAATTGTCTCAAAATCTCAACTCTGATGATTCGAATAAAACAATACGAATGTGTTTATAATTTTGGCTTATATTAATTTAACCATTGAATAATAAAACAATCGATCCAGGTTTACTCTGATTTCCTGGATTATAAGGTGATTATTATTAAATCTGGAAAAGTTGTCCTGTCGTAAACATGTGTAACTATAATTGTTAAATTTGATCACCCATAGGCAATAATTGACACAATACGGTGTCTAAAATCCAAACATTTTATTAAAAGCCCCTGTTATAAATAAAAAAAAATATTTTAATAAAATAACACTTGGTTATCTCTATTCAATATTACTCCAATATCCTGGATTTTAAGATGAATTATGTAACTATTAAGGTCGGTATAGTATATAACTGTTGTAGTTAAAAAGTTTATCAACAGGTTAAATGCGAAAAATGTATTCAAATAAATCCACCAAATAAGAATATCAATATAACTGTATAATGAGAGTGGATGCGTGTACACCAACACTACCAAGCTCTAGTCTATTCGTACACACACGACTCACTAATACACTCTTATTACAATACATTGAATATTATATAGTCCTTACATCCCTTGGATACTTAGCTATAAAAATGTAAATTCTTTGAAATTTTTTTTTATATTTCATTAACAAATATCAAAGTGTATAAATGTTCATGGGTGAATATATGTATTCCCTGTATAATTTAAATTAAATATCATCACACTGCGTATTGTTTTTCATACAGTGATGGGCACATCGTGGCAAATATTTCACTCGAGATACTTAATAATTTCATTGGAGTGCGAAAGGCGTGATTTAACATTTAACTCGAGCTTGAATTAAACCTGAAGATAATCTTACCATATTAAATTACATCAACCTGGTTCACCTGTTCGTTCCTCTCACATTTGTACCTCTATGACCATTGTTACTTTGTTATTACACACGTATAATCATTTTATGAAAATAGACAAGGGCGAAATATATATACGTTTTTCCGTACCGCAGATTTTATCTCTTCAATATCGTTTAATTTTTTTGTTTCGGAAAGGACCAAATTGTAAAAAAAATGATTACGTGGGTCGTGGAATAAATTGCTAAACATTTACGTGAAATTCACAATACCAAACGTGTATGAATACATATTATTGTCCACCGTAAACGCCGAATTATAATTATTTGGAAATGTGTGGATTGAATTTTTTTATCTTGAATATCTAAAATATGTAATTCATTTGCGAATTAAATTAAATGTTGCAATACTATTAATATTTATTTATTTATCTACGCCTCGAGGTTCTTTTTGAGAAGGTTTTTACAATTTTTTTTAGACACAACAACGTGTTAATTGTCTGTCGGTGATCTTAACTATTACTAGTTACACAGGTCACCGACTTAATAATCAGTATTTACCTTACAATACAGGAAATCAGAGTAAACCCGGATCAAGGCGTTCGATTGAGATTTTATTAATATTATTCTCGATCTTCCAGTCGTAATAACCGATCAAAACATTTTTTTTAACTTGAGCGAGATTTGAACCCATGATCACAGTATTTGTAGCCACCTTATCCCTTGAGCTGATATATAAATAAAACCCAGATCGATCGTCTTAGTCAAAATTTACTCTGATATCTGGGACTTTAATGTGAATATTGAGACAAATATCTGATACAACCGCCCTTAACTGTAATAGTTAAAACAGATGGCAAACGGGTTAAATTTATAAAAAATATACTTAATAATAACAACATCCTCGAGGTGAATATATAATAAAATAAACAATTCACCTAACACACACTCTTCAGTTTTTTTTTTGTTTTAATAATAATATTCATTTATTAAATTCGTTATTGGAAATAATATACGAGTTTCTTCGATGATTGCAAAGTAATAAATGTGTGTATCAGATGCACCTGTGAACTTTGCGCCACTTTCGCATACATCCTCCTCGTATTTAACAACGTGATGACATAACAACCTATATTTTGGAACCATATCGCAATCTTGATGTACGTGTGTAATAAAAAAAATCGAGAAATAAGCTTAGTGTGAGCTCCATTAAATTTGACGTAATACAGTTACAATTATGGCGATAAACGTTCGTTTGTATAAAAATATGACGAGGTTGGTTGTGTTAAAAATAGATCAACTGCTGGGGGCAATTATTATCATTGTATTCTCAATTGGATCACGCGAACTCGTTTACTTACCAATTAAATATTGATCCTTTCAATTTATACATACATTATATTATTAAATCAATAGCCTGTGAATACTTATTTATTATAATAAGAATGTGTACACGCATACGCCCCACACGCACACACTACCATTACACTTTTATATTGAATACGGCTTCAAATTAAATTGTTTCAAAAACACAACTCTTATGACTCGAATAAACGAATGTGTTTATAATTTTGGCTTATATTAATTTAACCAGCGCGATAGAATAATAAAACAATCGATCCAGATTAACTCTGATGTCCTGGTTTGTAAGGTGATTATCAAATCGGGCAAAGCTGTCCTGTGTAACTGTAATAGTTAAATAGATAACCCATAAGCAAATTTTATTAGAATTAATAATCACAATACTGTTTGTTCTAAAAACCAAATTTTGAAACATTCTCTAAAAAGCCCGTGTATAAATAAAAAAATAATTTTAATTAAATATCTGTAAATTATCTCTATTGAAGATATCCTAGATTTTAAGATGAGTTATGTAACTATTAAAAATGGCAAAGTCAATTTTCAAACTAGTTTTAGTAAAGGCTGGATATATGTTTTTATGATGTTTTTAAATAAATGGTTGATTATAGAACATAAAAATAAATTAAAATACATTTTTCAGTAACAACCCAGTAAATATATGTTTAAAATATTTTTTTGAGTTATAATCTTTATTTTTCTAAATTTACTCAGTTTTATGCATGCGAGTATTTTAACACTTTTACGCCCTTTAATCATAATTATAAATCGCGAAAATCGTTAAATCAGACCTGTTTATCGTTTTGGTGGTTGTTAATTCATGGCTAAACTAGGTTTATCTACGGTAATAATTAACTGTCGCTTTAGCGTACAACAAAGGATTTTTTAATATCGAATATTGCGCAAATAATAAAATATGCATAATTGAGGCGACATTTTAGAATATTGCGTGACTATAACCTGATGTCGTTTTTCTTTATGAAAATACGTAGGTATGTAATGTAATTAACAGTTCAAGTATTTTACTTTGTTGTTGTTTCAGGTACCGGTAACACATCCAGTGATGGCACGTACAAACCATCATTTTTGACAGACCAGGAATTGAAGCATCTCATTTTGGAAGCTGCTGATGGTTTTCTGTTTGTTGTCAGTTGTGACACCGGAAGAGTTATCTATGTGTCTGACTCCGTCGCTCCTGTTCTCAATTATTCTCAGGTAAAATCTAATTATTTCATTGTTCTTTTCGTGTTTAACATTTGTGTATATTTTAAATTTTCAGAGTGAGTGGTATGGTTCATGCATTTACGATAATGTACATCCTGAAGATGCAGAAAAAGTTAGGGAACAGTTAAGCACACAGGAACCACAAAACACTGGTCGGATATTAGACCTGAAAACCGGAACCGTGAAAAAAGAAGGCCATCAATGTAAGTCTTATGCCCTTCGAGAATTTAATCAAAATACTGATATTTCATTTATTTTGTTTTCAGCTTCAATGCGTCTTTGCATGGGTTCAAGAAGAGGTTTCATTTGCCGCATGAAAGTGGGTGGTGGTGAAATCGGTGCTGGAGGTCATCTTGGCCGCCTGAAACAAAGAAACTCATTGGGTGCCGGCCGAGATGGTCATAACTACGCCGTGGTTCATTGTACAGGCTATATTAAAAATTGGCCACCGACGGGTAATATTTCAAGTGTCTTCTTTTTTCCTTAAAAAAAATCTCTTATCATTTCAATCAACCTGATTTTTCTTTTTCGAATATGAATATCTTCACTTATTTGCAAGAATCTTACGCACCAAACTTTCTGCATTTAATGTGTAGACATGTGTATTAAGTATGAGGTTATCAGATTTGTTTCCAGGTGTTCAAATGGAAAGACAGGGAGATGACGACTTACACTCTTCACATTGTTGTTTAGTCGCGATCGGTAGACTTCAGGTAAGATTTTTTTTGCAAGATGCTTATAGATAATCACATCAGTTATTGGCACAATTATATATTTTTATTTCAGGTCATTTCAACTCCCATTTCCTCCGACTTGACGAGTTCTGGCGGACAGGCTGAATTTATTTCAAGACACTCTCTCGATGGAAAGTTCTCTTTCGTAGACCAACGAGTGACAGCATTATTGAATTACACCCCTCAAGATCTTTTAGGCAAAAGTTGTTTCGACTTTTTCCATCCGGAGGATCAAGCCCATATGAAAGAAAACTTTGAGCAAGGTAGGCTTTGTCTTAAAACAAATTAAATATGATTTAAGATTAACTATTTTTTTTATAGTTCTTAAACTGAAGGGGCAAGTGATATCACTGATGTATCGATTTAGAGCGAAAAACAGAGAATGGGTGTGGTTACGCACTTCAGCTTTTGCTTTCATCAACCCTTATACCGATGATGTAGAATACATTGTGTGTACAAATTCAACAGCCAAGTTAGTATTTTTTTAAATTAACACAAAATTATTTAAATAAATATCCAACTTTATAAATTGTATTAGTCGTGCTGAGATGTCCCTTTAGTCTTTATTATAAACATATTTACAGATCACTGCACTCTGATGGTAGTACAGCACCGGTTGCCGAAGCCCCCGGCGGTGCTTTAGGTGCAGGCTATGATTACTCATTGACTCAAAGACACAGAGATACTCCGTCCGGCTTATATCATTCAGCCCATCACACCACTCAGCATCATACTCCTCACCATCAACTAAATGCTCCGACCACTCAACATTTAGTTCACCATGGCAATATGCAACAAGATATTTTATCAGGTATGTATTTTTATATATAACGCATTCGATAATTATTTTTGTTAATATGTAATTATTTTTAAATAGCAGGCGGTGGTAGTGGCCGACCTCCTAGTGGTCATGCTGAAGGCGTTGTTGGTGCAGGTTATGGTGGTGGTTATGCCACTACCGGAACAGCCCCTGGAGGAGATCCATCTCCGTATGGATCACCACAAGCACCGCCTCCGCCTAGACATCAAACTAATAAACCCCCCAGCCCCACAACAACTCACCAGTGGAACAATTCACTTAGACAGGTATACTTCGTAAAAATCAGTAGTGGCTTGTACATACTATTGAAAATGTTCGATTCGTTTTCTCATTAATTGTTAAATAATCCATCCTAATAATTCATAAATGCTTCTTTCTCAAGCAGACACCCTATGCAACAGTTATAATATATCATAACTTCAATATCATTCAAATTATTTCTGTAAAAGTTTCAAGCATTGGCAATCTTTATACATAAGTTTTCTTTAATTGTATTTTTAAATGCATATAAATGTTAAAAGCACCTTACATCTTATAATATATGAGGAATACCATATCTAATAGAAGCAAATGTAGATGACACACCGATTAGAAGGGGATATTAGATAAATATCAAGGTGGCGGACTAAGCAGATGAGTTTGACAGAGGCATCACCAATTGTCTCACTCAGACTCGTCTGCTTGATCCGCCATATTAATATTTATACAACCAGTTTTCTGGCATTCTTATTGGTGGTATCGATACAGGACATGTTATCAATTTCAATTTCCAAACAGGATCAGTTTGTGGTGTATGCAAATATTTATCATAGAAGAAATTGTCCTTCTTTTATTTTCGACTTTCTGTCAGCATATTTTTATTTATTATAGTATCTACGATATATATTTGATGTTACTAAAATATCATGTCTACAAAATTCTATTTATTGCAGTATGTGTCTATAATTTTATATCACTAGAAATAATAATATTCTTAGAAAGTCATAATACATTATTGTCAATTTTTAGGGAACTACTGTAACGGAAGGTTATCAATATGGTACAAATACTAATGCTACTGTTGCTGGAACGGGTGCTCCGTTATCGCCTGCCAGGTCACCGGCTGCTCCTCCTACATATGCCCAACTACACCAGAGACCTCCTCATCACCCGCCGCTACATCATCATCATTACCAGCAACAACCAACCAACAACCCTCCTCCGGGTTAGTAATCTTCCATATAAACACTCCAATACACATTATCAAATACTTAATATTTTATTCACTTGCAGGGATGTGGTCCTGGCAAGGTGGAGGCGAAGGTGCACCGACTCACCAAGCTCATCAGCCCCAGGAGTTATCTGACATGCTGCAAATGTTAGATCAAAGCGGTGCCGCGTCATTCGAAGATCTTAACATCAATATGTTCAACACCAATTTTGAATAATTCACAACGGACCATTAGCACAAAGATGTGTTCAGAGGAATGAAGCACACTGTAGAGAATTAAAAATAATTCACTCATTGATAAACTTAAATAAAAAATAAACACGTGTGATGTGCTCATTGACATGCACTGTATTTGAACATTTAAGTGATTTAAGTTTTTCACAAACGCCTTTAGACGCATAACTTAATTTAAGTTTGGTTTTAATTGTATATTGTGTGTGTGCGTGTGCGTATTGTGGAGTGATCGTGAGAGATGATTTATATTGTAAGAAGAATAATTTTCGTAATAAGAAGAGTATTTTAAATATAACAATGACGTAAGTAAGGGAAAAAAAACACGAAATATTTTACACATTTTTTTTTTGTCATTTCAACTTCGTATGCATATACATACATATATATTTATAAATAATATAATTAATTGTGAGTGACACAAAACAAATTGAAATAAGTAAAACTACATTTATAATTAAGATTTATCAATATAGTATTTAATGATTTAGTTATAAAAATATCTGATTATACACAGTGTGAGATTATTAATAATAACTCAATTGTAATTCTTTCTCTCAGTTGTATGATTTATTCTGATTTCCAAGAGTGCAGTTTTGAATACATAATAAATATGACAGTTCATCATGCTTTAAATTTTGGCAAATAAGCATTGTAAAAATAAAAATTAGCTCTTACATTCATGTATTTTTTATTACAAACCCATTGCCATAATTCTGCATGATCTTATGTTGGGTAGAAAATTAAAAACACTACCTTTTTAAACATTACATATTTATTTTCATACTAACATTAGATTTACATATTATTATTTAATAGTTTCATCTTGTTCAACGGATTCTTCCGATTTTAACTCGACATCTTTATAGTCCGAAATGATATCACCGCATTGACCTTCTGTAATTGTAATGGGTAAAAGATCTCCCCAGTTGCTGCTTTTGGCACATCTGTACATAGTTCTGTCGAATTTCTTTGCTGTGAATATAATTTCTTTCAATTTCCCATCCGAACAACACATCCTACACACAGTATGTTTAGATCTTATAAGAGGAGCATTCACTAGTCTCGGCCATGAATTTGATTCCGGTTTAGGTCCTTTCCTAAGAACAACATAGGAATATAATTCTACCGATGTATCTTGTCTTTGAACTACTGAAAATTGTACATAAGACGATATAAAATTACAGGGGATTCTATCGTATTTAAACCGAGGACAAGACATATCGTGAGGACAGGGAGAAAACACATGCCCCACTAATTCAGGGTCTTTTTGGTCCAAAATAAATGCACGAGCTTCTTCTATGAGACGGAACCCCGCATTAGTTCCCATTTCAATTAGAATTAGAAACCCTGTAGTTTTACGCCACAAATTGAGAATTGTTTCCAATCTGGCTTTCATCGATGGGAGCTCAAATAGTGAAAACGAGCTGACGACTAAATCGTATGGTATAGGAGTAGCAGGTAGAAATTGACGTTGAGAGTAGTTCGGCACCGGAGGAGTTTTAGTATCGCTTCCGGTAAGGACGAACCGCGCCAAGTCATTTACTTCAGTTGAAACGTCCACTGTGAATATTTCCTGAATGGATTGTTTGAAATGCTGCAAAACCGCCCAACTTACAGTTCCTACACCCGAACCAAAATCAAATAGAGACTTTGGCCTGAAATGAGGCTGCCGTTTAGTTATTTGAGTCAATATATTTATGAGCGCTGAATATTCACCGGGTGATCTTTGCACTAAATATTGTAGACCATCATAACGGTTATATTGTATTGCTTTCCAATTGTAAACCTTGCGATATACCATCTTCATTAATTTTTTCTCTTTCTCTATGAGCAATTCGGCAGTTTTTTTATCACCTAGGGGATCATCACTTGTCTCTTGCAGCAATTTGTCCACATTGAGACTCTTTTTCAAGTCGTTGACAACGTTAACTAAATATCCTTCTTCGACCGGCGGATGTCTGCTCCACAAGTAATTGTGTAAATTATCAGCATCTGCTCTTAGAACTTTAAGCGAGATATCTCCGAGTGCTGTATGGATGTTCTGAATTATATTTTTTGGTAATTGAACGGGAGGAATACGATTAACACCGACATGCTTGCGAGGTTTGATTATATTTTCCTCTACTGATTTTCTAACTTCTTCGTCGAGAACAACTGAAACTTTTGGTTGAGTATTTATTCTTCTGGTGTGACTTATAATTTGTCTCGTCAGTTTCATCATAATATTCCAATCCATTCTGTAAAGCATAACCTTACACTTTGACAGCTGATACTACAACCTCAAAATGTCAACATAATAAATACATTTATTTGAAAAATAAAATACTTTAAATTCTTTGTTTAAAGCCCAAATAATTGAAACAACTTTACAAATTGACAAAAAACAAAATTTAAAGTATAATTACCAATTTAAAGCAGAAATTCTATATAAAAGTATGTATGCATGTTTATATTTGACATTTCCAGATAATTGTGATCTGTCAGTTGTGGTAGAAGATGTTCTTTGAAATAAAATGAGTGTTTCAGTATTTCAGCAAGTGCCTGTCGCTGTGTTCAGTACTACAGCAGCTGACTGTTGTGCTGTTAAGAATAATCTCAGCTTATCAAATCTTCTTCTGCCCTTTTGTACAATCAGCCAACAAGGTGCCTATATTTTTTTATTTGGCTTACTTTACAAAACGTATTTTCTTAATAAATACTTGATTTAATCTAGGTGAAGTGAGAGATCCTGCAAGTGGTGGCGTGTATCCAATCAAGAATTTGAAACTCAATATTTTAGATATAAATCATCGACCACCTCAACCAGTTTTGGCCAGAAAATTACTTAATGAATCTGTAAGCAGTTCCTTCACGGAAAAAACAACCAATATCCAAACAGGTGAACCAAAAATGAAACTCAAACTAGGTGTAACTTCATACTGATCCTTGTATTAATTACAGGCACTTATAGTATTGACATACCTTCATCAACTCCATGGTTCGATTCATGGAAAGAAACATTTTTTCAAGTGCAATTTCCATCAGATCATGAATTCACTAAACATTTTGTCGCTTGTCTCCTCGTTGCCTCGACTACAGATCCAAATCCCATGGACGCATTTGCTCACTTAGTTCAACAACTCTCCCAATTACAAAATGTTGGGCCTACGAAATTACCCAAATGGTTTAACACCAACATACTGAGATGTTTTGTTCTGTTACATGATGCGACTGAAGGGAATATTGATAAGTATGTGATTTTTATATAAAATTACTTAAACTGTAACAAATTACAATCATTATTTTTGCTTAATATAGAGCTGAAAAATATTATGAATCATTAAAGAATACGTACGGTGCTGGTAATTGTTTTTTCTTATCAATAAACTCGCGGAAATCAAACGAGATAGACGGCACACCATTACCCGATCCATGGAGCAAGTATTTACCGAAACCGATAGAGAATAACGTATGTATTATACAATTCTATTATTATTAATGGTAAAAAGGCTATTTGACTTAAGCGCAGTCTTACAGTCGATTTTGACCTTTACACAGTTTTAATAAATAAAAAATAGACAAACCTTCTTAAAAGTTGATTTCATTATATTTATAAAAAACATTGTTTTGTTTTTTTTGCTATCCTGTAAAATTGAATTTTATGGTGCTACAGTCAATAAATAGCCTTTTTACAGTCAATATAATCTTGTCCAGTAATCCTTGAATATGATTACATAATTCCAAACATTTCTTAAGTCAGACAAACACTGAAACAAATGGAAGTGTATGTCTGGAATATTTATGTATTTAAAAAATTCCATTGTTAACATTTTTAATTGTTTATTTTAGTTGAATGGTATAAATACAATTAAAACAGTGTAATGTTTTTTTTTTAAATTAATTTTTCTAATAAGTTTTTGATGTTGCTTGATTAATTTCATTGTTAATTTTAATAAAAGCAATAAGTTTTATTTATTTATTAAGATGCCTACATCTACTTGTATGTAGTAATAATAATGAATTACTTGTATAACATTTTAAATTGTTTTTTATTTCATATATTTTTATACATATTTAGGATGGAACTGGCGATAGAGATACTTTGCCCAGAACTCCAGCGGATATATCCACTGTAACGAGTATGCCCACTACTTTAGGTAGTGCAGGATCTATGAGTCACCTCGAAATAACAACTCCTCCTTGCGAAAGAGCAACTGAGGCAAGTGAAGGTTCTATTACGGTTCAAGTTCATCCTCTAAGCCCAACAGAAGAAACATCTGATTCATTAACTGCTCCTCATTCTACTAATAGCTCATCTCAGGTGTGTGTTTGTGTCTGTCATCATTGTGGCTTTTCCATTCATAATAAGTGTGAGTGAAAATTTCTTTTTAGAATGACATACTATCGAGTAGTGCTGAAACTGATTTACCTGTATTGAATCCCAACGTTTGGAAAACAAACCTGCCAAATGAAGGATCGCTCAATGTTCACGGTGCATATCTTACCACACAAGATATAGAAAATATTAAATGTTTCGTGCAAGATTTTGCCATTAAAGCGTTGTTGCCTTATTTTGAGAGACAACTTTATCAACTCAATGATATTGTAAGCGTAATTAATTATCAATTAGTAATCATTTTACTAAAAATTCATTGTATAATTTTAGATATCTGCCAAAAAAGGGCGCAGTATTTTGAGTGCTACCAAAAGATGGTTTTCCACAAATAAACCGGGAACAAACGCTCCAATCAATTCTGTCATGTGAGAATATATTTATTAAATTAATTGCGGTTATTATATTTGAGTTCAAATTTCAGATATACTGGAGATTGTGCAGAATTACAACTCCGTCGATTAGGAGATATTTGGTTCATGTTAGGACAGTGGAATTTAGCTTTTCAAGCATATCATACTGCAAAGAGGGAATATAGTGCCGATAGTGCTTGGCTCTGCTACGCTGGTGCTTTAGAAATGGCAGCTCTTAGTGCATTTATGGCTAATGAAACCTCCAGAAAAACATTGGACTACATGGAAGAAAGTATTACAACATATCTCAATGCATGCAGGTAAAACTATTTTAAATATTAATTCAAAGAAATATTATCTTATTTTTAACATGTTTAATTAAGTGAGAATTTAATTTTATAATTGATAACAAGTCAAGTAATAAACTTGTAAATAACTAGAGTCTGGATCGACTCCATATGAAATTGTTACATCAATGAAAAAGAATGAATATAATGTTATAATTTTTTTTTTGTCATACTCCACTCGTAAAAGTATACATATTATGTATTATTTTAACTGAACTGGAAACATGATTTTAATGTATAAAGTTTTAATATTCACTTATGTATTTTTGCTGTACGAATTCCTGACAACTACATTTATTACTATGGTGCTTTGTTTTCTTTGCCATTAAAGACATAAATAAATAATACGAACAATTGTGTGTAAACATTCTTTTTGATCATTCATTAAAACTAAGAAGTAAATGATATTATCAGTAAAAGTGAATGATTGAAAAGATGTATAATATTTAAAATTAAAAAAAAATATCAATATCTGTGTCAAGTGCTGAATGATTATATTGCATTTTTTTTAGAATGCCGCAGTTTGCTGTCAGAGCAACTTTACTCTCAGTTCAATGCCTAAACAACCGTGGTCTGCACAGCGAAGCCGCTAAACAACTTATTCGAATGACATCCGAAGATTGTGATTTACGGAGTGCCCTTCTTCTAGAACAGGCTGCACTTTGTTTCCTTGCAGGTTCATCGAAACATGTATTCCCCAGAAAATATGCATTCCACATGGTGTTGGCTGGACACCGTTATTCCAAAGCTGGTCAGAAAAAACATTCACTCAGATGCTACAAACAAGCATATCAAGTTAGTGCAAATAATAAATACATATATGTGTTTAGTTCATGTTATTAATATTATGCTTTGATAGGTTTATCGAGGTGGTGGGTGGAGACTCGCCACCGATCATATAGAATTTGCAGTTGGACGTTTAGCCGGTCAATTGAAATCGTGGGATGCAGCAACCAGTGCCTTGTCTTCACTCTTGGCTCCCCAGTCCATGCAGCCTCCAGCTCAACAAACAGCCTTCCTTAGAGAATATCTCCATGTACATCAGGTTGTCGATTGTTAAAATAACTTATTTATTGAACACTTTCATAATCATATTAATATTTCCAGCAATGGGTTCAAAACAGATCTGAACAACAAACAAGTCTTCCTATACTGCCAGTGCCTCTCTTAAAAAGCAACTTGACTGCCGTTCTTTGTAGTGGTCCGTCTCCTCCTGTAACCCCCGGAAGATTATCAGCTTCCGGAACCCAAATTTCCAACGAATCTTCAACAACATCAAATAAACACTGGGCAGTTTTAGAAGAAATGCTCTTACACAAAGCTAAAGGAACTGCACCAATGATATTCAAGCCGACCATTTCATTGTTTTGTCAATCTTCTGACAACTCAACAAATCCCATTGCTCCTCAAGGAGGTTAGTAAAATAAATCTTTAAATTTTTTTACAAATTTATAAAAAATGTTTTTTTTTAGAATCTATTAGACTGTTAGTGCAATTTCAAAATCCGCTTAAAATCGATATAAGTATAACAGATGTTCAGCTTCTTTGGACTTTTAAATCTACCGCTAATACTTCAGCGTTGGAAAGTAATACAGAAAACGCATTATTTTCAAACGAGACTTGCATTGTGTCTGCTACTGAATATGATAAATCTGTAGTAGTCACTGAAAAAGTGCCTCTAGTTTTATTACACAGTGACCGCTTAAATGCTGTGTTGCTGTCGTTAATACCTCTACACCCTGGAGAATTAAACATAGTGGGTGTTTCCTATAGGTAAATATTCTCCATCATATAATACTGAAGTTATTTTTTATTTGATATTAAATTTATATCTTACAGACTGTGCAATCCGATTCCTCCCGGTGAAGAAGCTGGTTCGAGTAGTAGTTCCGTACTTGGAAAACAATTGTTTGATATCAAAGGCCCCAAATTGAACTTAAAAGAGATCGCCGGCAAACCTCAATTTGGAGTTGATAAAAGATTAAATATTATAGTAACTCCACCATCGCCGTGTTTACAGGTTTTATTATCATACTGAAAATACGGGATAGGATTAAACTAAAGTATTATTAAAAATAAATGTTTTAGGTAACATTTTCGCAGATAAATCCTCAGCTCTTGTGTGGGGAATTGCAAAAAATCAATGTTGAAATCAAGAATGTCGGCAAAGTTGTCTTAAATTCTTTACACATTGGTATTTCACATCCTCAACATATCACACTTTTGGATGAACCTTCTCCAACTTTTTCATTTCTATATGAAACTCGTTACTACGAACCTCCCCATAATCAAGGTAATTGTTTACTGCTCATCTTTAATTACGTGTAATTTTAATGTTGATCTAATTTCCATAGATGAAAAACAGTCTCGTATGGAAAGAGATAGAAGACGGAGAAATCGACATTGCCTAAAAATTTTAGATTCTTTGAGTGCGGGTGAAACACACTCTACAATAATCTGGATGAGAGCGCCTCAACAAGTCGGCAATCATTCCTTGCATGTTTTGTTTTATTATGAAAATAGTCAAGTCAATGCGCTTCCAAAACACAGACTTTTAAGACATTCTTGGAATTTCACAGTTTTGGTTTGTACTACAATTTGATTGTATATTAATTTTGGTCGATAAATATTATCAATTACCGAATTTTCAGGATTCTTTACAAATTGCTTCCACGGCCAAACACACACTGTTACCAGAAAATAATAATGAAAAATATGTGGAAGGGTTGAATGTGTCGTTAGAGCTCAAGAATGCAAATCAAATTCATCATGGATTATCATCCGTGATCGAAATCCAACAATTATCCATGTTGAGTCAAAATTGGAGATTAAAAAATTTCATTCCCATACACCAAAATGTGAAAGTGTTGATGAGTCAAAAAACACTTCACATAATTTTACGATGCAAACGTGACTATGAAATTAAATCTGCAGAAGATATTCTGTCGTCAGATCTGAAGCTTGACATAAACGATAATGTCTCGTCTGTGAAAGAGAAACCTTTTTGTAATTTCGTTCTGGATTATCCGTGGAATCTGGAAGACGATAATTTCTTCGGCTTTTTCACTCCTAACTCTGCACAGGATAGTTCAAATAGTCAATTTATCAAATCAACCCTAGTCGTTAGATGGAAAAGTGAAATTACCAATGGCGACGGATCAAAGAGGTTGGCTATCGGACAACACTTTATCAATTTAGACAAACTGAATATTAAAGTATTCAATCCACCACCGCCTAATCGGCCCGATAGTTTACCGTTAAAAATAACAATTAGTGATAGAATAATCAACAATCAAGTGCCCAAACCGCCCGATGCAGATGAACGATTAATTACATACGCTTTAGAACACGACTTAGAAGTGTTGCATGATTTCCAAAAACACTATGTTTGTATTGTTCCTGTAAAAACACACATTGTTAATTGTTCTACAGCAGCAGTAACAGCAATCATAAATACATCTGTGCCTAAAAGGTATAAATTTTGTCATATATTAGGTTCTTCGGAAATGAATGAAGTTTTTTTTAAATGAAACATTTTACCACCGTGATTTTTTTAAATCTTTTTAATTAGTGTAATATCTCAGGGGATAAGGTACGTGGATACAATAACTGTGGTCAAATCCCACTCATGTAAAAAAAATTGATGTGTTCAGTTATTACAACTGGAAGATCGGGAATAAGATTAATAAAATCCCGATCGATTTTCTTGCTCCAGGTTTACTCTGATTTCCTGTATTGTAAGTTAAATATTGTTTAATTAATCGATGACATGTGTAAAAATCACCAACAGAAAATTAATTTACACATAATTATGTTTAAAATACATATATAAATAAATAAATATTGTAATATTTCGCAGATAATTCACAGATTAAGCATAATAACCTATCTATTGATGTCTCCACTTCCAGCCTCGTTTTTAAGATCAAGGTTTTCTGATTGATATTTTGAAAACGGTTTTTGGCAATTTGTAAACATTTAAAATATCACAATTTTTCATGGCAGTTTATATAGTTTTTTTTCATACAGATGTGATTTGTCATAAAATCTTCTCGTCATTATCTCTTTTCTCATAAAGATCGACATTCTGATGCCGACATGAGTCTTTTAAATTTGTTTTTTCCAATGCCGGACTCAAATAGACTTTTGACCTTCCTTCCCAGATGCAACGAGGTTTTCCTTCCGGGCTTTTTTAATATTTATTTTTTATCTTCTGATAGTTTTATTTCCTCCTTAGCTTAAAATCTATTTGATTTCTGGTTAAATGGAGACATTGATTAATCAAAATGATATTATCACAAGAACAAAAAAAACACGTCATTCATTTCCGAATAATTTAATACATAAATCGATAATATTTTATTTCATCAATTAATTTATTTTTAGTTCGTCCAAATCAACCGGATTGGGATGGGTCGGGATTGGCGGCAATGACTTGGGAGGTGCAAGCATTTCTCTAGGACCTCTAGAGAGCGGAACTCTTCTTCTACAAGCAGCCTGCACTTTACCTGGAACATATTCGTTAGGGAATAATCTGAGAATATCTTGCAAAGTTAAATCAGACAGTGATGATGAAATTAGGACAGTATTGCAAGGTCACATCGCCACCTCGACTTTAGTGGTGACACAAAATAATTAAGCGTGATATATGAAAATGTAGCTTAGCGTTATGTATATGTAATTTTTACTAAGCTAGTCAGCTTACTATACAAATAATTCATCACAAGGCATTTTATTGAAAACATTTGAGGTGGAATATGTAGTTAGTTGAATTTTTATATTATTATTATTGTTATTTTATTGTTATGCCGACACAATGATTATATCTTCATATTATGCGGCTGTGAAACATTATGTGTGGATGTATTTTTTTTTGTTCAAAATTTTCTTATTCTCCAATCATGAGATTACCTTTTCTTAACATTAATCGATTTAGATTAAAAAAACAGCAATAACGTAGAAACCTATTGTTGTAAAGATAAATTGTAGTTCAGTTTTTCATGTAGATGCACTATGTAAATTTATATCTAATAAAAATTATGGCCGACTTACCTTATATTGACCAACACTCAATCGAAATACATATAATCATAATCCCTCAAAAGATAATTATTAATATTATTATATTCACCATGTATAATGTAAAATTTATTGTGTTTTATCAATATGTAAACGATATTTTATCAATATATTTTTTACATAGATCACATTTTTTTATTTAAATAAATAAATCAACTTTAATATATTTACAAAGATGATATGTTTTTAGTATAACTTTTTTAAAGTTGTCGCAGTCATATTCAAATTTTTGAAACAAGCCGTAATAATAAATGGACTTTGAAACCTAATATACAGATTTTTCCAACTTGACTTCGTTCTCTTTGAAGATGAAAAATTTCATTCAAATTAGCGCGAATGGCTGTGATTGGTAGTATCAATTAGGTTATGGTTTAATCCTTAGTCAAGAGCATAAAGGTAAACTTTCCACGTTTTTTTTAAATTTTAATTAATGGATTTTTTAACCTTATAATTACCTACATCGTAATTATTAAAAAAAATATGATTCCCACTAATATTTGAGCCAAGCCGTGAAATTAATTTATGAAGTATTTCTTTTTTTTTAATATTTTTGCGATACCCTTTTAAAATATTCTCAATTATTAAACGTCCATCTGAGTAGTACGTTACCAAAGATAAGAATGCCAGTTCTCTATGTATAAATATATAGATGGCGGACCAAGCAGACGAGTCTGAATGAGACTTTTAGTATTGGTTCTGTCAGACTATGTGGTTTGAAAAATGGGCCATTAATTGAAAATCATAGGGTTATTTTCAATATAATACCAGCGTAATACAAATAATGTGCTCAAGAATTTTCACTGATATGATCGTCTTGATCCAGGTTTATTCTGATTTCCTGTATTGTAAGGTAAATACTGATTATTAAGTCGGTGACCTGTGTAACTAGTAATAGTTAAGATCACCGACAAACAAATTAACACATCTAAAACGGGTCAATGTCTAAAAAAACCAAAATTTGTAAAAAAAACTAAAAATCCCCTCAAGGTGTATATAAATAAAAAAATAATGTTTCGGAGATAACTTACAGGTAGTTAGGGTTGCATTACTAAAAATTTCTCCAAATAAAGCATAATAATCTTTAATTAAGTATAAACTATGAATTTTCCTGATTGATATTTTCAAAACTGTTTTTGGCATTTGTACTTTTTTTTCATACAGCATGCCGTTTGTAATAAAATCTCCTCGTCATTATATTTTTCCTCTTTTCTCATAAAGATCGTTCATTCAAACATTCTGATCCCAATATAAGTCTTTTAAATTTGTTTTTGATCCCAAATACTACGAGGTTTTCCTTCTGGCTTATTAATTAACACTTTGTTGTGTCTAAATAAAATAAATATTAGTGAGTCGTCAAAACTGTGATGATTCGAATAAAAGAATACAAATGTGTTTATAATTTTGGTTTATATTTACATGCTGTAAGTATTGTGTATAAACATATTATGGATTTTTTTCTTTAAATATGTATAACAAAAAGTGCAGGGGCTGCGGTAACGAAGCGATATGAGCGTCCTTATCACGTCGATCTTAATAACTAGATACAATATTAATAATATAAAAACAACACCGGACTACTGTCTCAACCAAGCAGTAATAACTTCTTGAGCAGGAGCTTCTTCTTGAGGAGCAGGAGGATGCTTTGTTCATCATAAGGTCTGGAATTGTCATCTCCGGCCTCGAAGGGGCTTCGGATTTCAGTCTCGTCATAAGGAGCGGCCATGGCGAAGGCGGCCAATACGAGGACGACGAAGAAGATCTGAAACATCACAATATTCGTACATAAAATATCTGATTGCTTAAGTCCAATCTTGACTGCGTAAGTCCATCTTGACAAATTTTACAGTAGACACCAAAAAAACCAGGGCTGTGGAATCGGACTCCCTGAATTTTTTAAGTGGAGGTGGACGACTCCGATTTTTTTATAAATTGAAATTGATACATATTTATTTTGCAAAGTTGGTAAATATCATAAATATCGGAGTCCGAATGGATTTTTTTATTGGTAAATATCTGAGTCGGAGTGGAGTTTTGTTGTTGTTAAATTTCAGAAACGGCCCTGCTTAAAACTACAAATTTAAAAAAATCATAATTCATTTTCGTTTCTAATAACTCGAATCTGTAATATGTTCTTCTAAATACATCTTAAGATACTTTTATTCCCTCGTTTATAATATTTGGTTGCAAATCACCTAATATAATAAGGGTGGTCTTGAAATAACTGATAATATTTTAGGGGGTGGTAGAGTATTGTAAGAATAAAGTTAAAAAATAAATATTTTGTTTAATAATTAAAAATATTATTAGTGCTTTTGGAAACGAGTTTGGGCCACCATCTTGGAAGTAGCTACTGGTGAATATCGCGTCTGTTCAATACTTTAGAAAGCATTTTTTTTAAATATGTATTAAAAATACCCTACCATTTCCTGAATTATTCTCAGTTAGTTCAAGTCCACCCTGTATAATAAATATTAGTAGTTGTCACGTGTGTTTTGTGTATTTTAATTAATAAAAAAACATATTTCTTTCGCCCATATTTGCGATGCCTTAAAATATTCTCAGTTAATTAAAGTCCACCTTAACTGAGAATATTTTAAGGCATCCTCCAAGTTTATTTATTGGAAATTTTATCATTGGGATAAAAACGCTCTTATATCAAAAGCAACAATTTTGAAGTCATCGAAACAAACAAGAAGCAATTCCGATATGAGAATATTTTATTTAGTTTCTCCATTAGATACATTTTTTAAAATAATGCAAATTGATTGTCTCCTTTTCAAATTGTTTAAAAAAATCTGTTTTATTGTATAAATTATTTTTTTTCTGGACTTGAATATCTCCAACATTTCCGTGCTAAAAATCCCCACTAGATTCGATTAAAATTAAATAATTTGGAGTGACGGTTTAATGTTATATTGGGCAAATTGTGAGAAGATTGGCTAATTTAAAGATATATAAGTTAATATACTAAAAATACGCGCAGTGCTCTAAAAAAAATTACCATACATTTTCACCGTCTTAGCCGAGGTTTAATTATAAATAAAAGTGTCAATTTGTTTAAATAGTGAGCTACTTAACTCGAGAGTGATGCATTAATTGGTTGCACAAAAAATTAACCTATAACTCACTATTCCGAAATTCACACAAGATATAAGTAAATGGGATCAAAATACAATGTTTTTCTTGATTTTTCTGAATTTATGATTGATATCGTACATAATAGAAAATTGGGATTTATATTTTACATTTATGTGGCTAAATTCAATAGATATAAATGTAAATTTTCAGGATAATGGGACTTCAAAAAAATTATAAGACACAAATTAATTAATTTTCAATACGTTCACCGAGTATAATGATATGGATTGTAAATAATAAATATTATGGTGTACTCACAACTTGGAATTTCATTGTGAGGAGTTGTGGTCGGTTGGTTAGCTTAGCAAAGACTATGGTTGTTAAGTGTCGGTGTTAATTCTTTTATATGGCAGACACAGCCTTCTTCATGGGAGGGGAAGTCGCTCTTCTAGTTGCCCAAAATAATAAATAACACCACTCTTTTGCAATCATATCTAATCATATTAATAATTTAAAGTCTCGTTTGGTCGCTTTTCATCTCAATTACTCCTACAAGAGTCTTCTTTTAAACAATTATTCATTTTAAACATTATTATACAACTTGTTTTTAATTGAAACTAAAATCTTTTTATCGTAATTATGTTATGCCATTACGATCATTAAAAAAAATATACTAAAGGGGGCCTAAGATTTTTTTTCGTATAAAAAAATTGTTTGTGAATCTTCGGTTATTTTTTATTTTATTAAATAAGAGAAAACAATTCTCTGGAATACCAGAGAAACTACATCTCTATGTGAATTTGTATAATAACATAATTCTTTATTCTAAGGCAAATTAGGTACATATAGGTATACATAGGTTATTATAATTATGTCATCATAGAATAACAAAAACAAAATTTATTTTCAAGGTGAAGTTCAAATGAATAAACAATAACAACTATGTTGTCATAACGTCTCAGGTTGCTGACCGAGTGTGCCGTTTGAGGTTATGTTGTTGTTTATGTACTATTGTTGTTTCATGAATCCTATGACATATGCTTTTAATAATACAAATTCAAATCAGGCGGTCAATCACCAAGATTTTCAAGCTTTTTAAAATAATAATTAAAAATTGAAAAGTTTAACTAGCCGACTTGGACCATTAATGAAGGTGTGGTTGTGTTACATTTAATGTACCATTCCTTACATTTAAATATTTTAAGTTCAATAAAAGACATGTTGTATACATCTATTGAATTTAGCCACTTTTTAAGGATCCCTTTACCACCCATTTGCTATTTTATACACTCAGACAAATGAATAAAAAAATGTGTTTTTGATCCCATTTACATTGGAACATTGAGGGTAGTTTTTTTTTTCAAACAGTGAGCTGCCTAACTCAGGAGCTATGGGTTGATTTTTTGCAACCACTTGATGCAGCACTCTCGAGTTAGGTAGCTCACTCTTTAAAGAAACCGATTCTTTTAAGTTTGGCTAAGACGGTGAAAAAATAGTTTTTCAACTGTTAACATTTTTTTTAGCACTGCGCGGCTTAAATTTTTAGTATATTAATTTATCTTTTAATTTGCCCATCTTACCACGTTTAGACTAATATAATATTATACCGTCTGCCTTCTTTACAAACTGCATAACTCCAAAATATTTCATTCTATTCTAGTGGGATTTTTTAGCAGTCGAGAAAAAACCTAAATAATACAATAAAACAGCGGTAATTTTTTGAAACCATTACCCCAACATTTTGAAAATAAGACAATCAATGTAATTTATTTTAAATAAATGAAACTGCGCTTTATAGAAATAAACTATTGTTTATTACGTGAATATGTAAAAAAATCGCATATATTAGGAGTGATTTTCCACCTTGAAAACGCAAATGCTTTTTATTCAAAAGAATTTGTGAAACAATCCATAAGAAACATATTTTTATATGAAAATAAATACATTATTTATTAAAAAACTTTAATCGTTCTACAGAATGTTCTTGAATTAAATGAGAATATTTTAGGGGCTGGTTGGATGTCGTAATAATATATTAAAAATATTAATAGTACTTTTGGGCCACCATCAGCTGTTTCTGTGCAGTACTCAGTAGTGACGTAATAATAATAAAATATTTAATATTATTTTTGCGATTCCCTACCACCCCCTAAAATATTCTCAGTTATTTCAAGTCCACCCTGTATATTATGCATGCATAATAATAATAAATATCATTTATGCAGCAAAAAATTTAATATTACTTTATTATTATTGTTTGAAATGCAGCAATGAAGTATTTTGCTGAAAATGTAATAAATTACCATATTTTATGTTTAATACGTATATATTTTTTGCAATTCAGTGTACAAATCATACATTAACAGATGCCAAGACACAAAACATCATGAAAAAATTTATGATTTTACTTGATTATAGTTATTTAGTGTAGAGGCGAATTAATTTACCCCAAACACCTGTGATTTATATGTTTTTTTTGGTGTGAGAAATCATGGCCGTTCTTAAGTCATCTTTTCTGTATGTTAAAATTTTGAATTTAAATATCACCATATTTTAAATTCTAAAACATTGCAAAATGTGTTGATTACCTTCGAATATGCGAATATAAACAACCAACAATTATCATATAAAAACCACTTATTAGTTTATTATATAATTATGAACAAGATTACCAAACGGCCACCCATGCACGTGTCGACTACAAAGAGCGTAGTTTTTTTTTTAATACCTCAAGATTTGAATGATTTGAATCAAGTTACGTTGTGAAATATTGTGAATACAACTAATGGAGATTTAAAGGCCAACTATTCAATGAGTTAAACATACATACAAAGTAATGCAAATAATATTAAACTGATCATTGATGATTTGACGCCAAGCTTATTGCTTTACAATACCAATCACAATCACCTGTCGAATATTATTGACAAATTGCTTGTCCCAAATCAAGTTGCCGCAAAATGCATACTTCTCTCATAGATTTTGCGGCAACTTGATATGGTACAATGTTTTTTTTATGTTATAAATATAATCAATGCCAAATGATGATCTTCCGATGACTGGCATTTTAATATTGACATTTACACCACACAATCCAGATACAGATAAATTTTATTTTATAATAAAATGCAACTGCACTACAATTAAAAAAATCGTGTCTCAATTTCATTAATTTGCTTTTAGTAGTTTTAACAAATAAAATTATAATCATTATTGAAAAATTCATTTGATCAAACTATAATCGCTATTTATACATGCCTTGTGTGTGTATTGTAGTTTTATAATTATTTAAAGATATAATGTATATTTTTTTTAATAAAATATAATAGATTTGTTTGGGAAATAATAATGAATATCATTAAAGAAAATGTCGAACGAATAATATATTTAAATTGTTTACATTATTTCGAAATGTTGACCTGTTTTTAATTATTTATTAATTAAATTATTGCATACATAAATCACGTTTGAGGAATGATTGTGTAAAATCTTCAATTATTCGTTAAGTACACAAAATGTGTTGACTAGTAATTATTAATTTATATTTATTCTATGAAACATTGCGTACATATTCAATAATGACAAAGTAAACTAAATGATGAAATTGACCATCGGACATTTTCGTAATTAGCAAATAAATTAATCGGTCACCCATGCATAAGGTCGCCCAGCTTTGTGTCGTTTAACCGCTCATAATTATTATGCATTTAATATTAATTTGATTGAACACATTGAAAACTAAAACAAATTAGAAAGTCACCAGATTATTCATACATTCAACTTTCCATAATATAAAATACATTAATCTGATTTATCCAAATTTGTCACGTAGAGAAGAACTTCAATATATGACTTACTTGATATACGACCTTCGTTTGGCATACGACTCGCATGCATTACAGAAGAGAGTCAAACAATATATTTAGTCAATAAAAAAGAGGAAAAGAAAAGGCACTATTGTCTCATTTATGGCTAATTATTGTCTTTATATAGTTTTATTTAACTCTATGCGGAAACAAGATGGCGGACCAAGCAAAGGCAACACTAATTGTCTCACTCAGACTCGTCTACTTGTTCCGCCATCTTGATATTTATACATCCAGGAGTATGGCCTGCTAAAATATCGATGGTATCGGCTCGATGGATTTTTAAAAAGCATAAAATCTATGAAATTTATACTCAATAATACACAATTTAAATGGGGTAATTGTGGGGCTCATTTACCCCCATTTGCTATTAAATCAATCGATAATAAAAACATTGTATTTTTTACACATTACGTCCAATTATTTAAAAATGGATTAAAACGTATATCGAGATTTCACTGCAAATCGTTTTATAACCAATAAAAATGACCCACATTTATTCATCTTGTGTAATTTGGAGTATAATTTCTCTATTTTTTTTATAAAATTTTATAATTTCTATAGATTTTTTTAAATGCATTTGGATAACAATGATTATAAATAATTATTCTGTCAATGACACTAATTAACAACCAGTTTCCGATTTCTCACTCGTTTTTCTGATTTAACTATTTAAATGCAATTTTTCAATTGCACGCATCGCATTTTTCCTCTTTTATCAATTTAAAAATAAAATCATCAAAAATATTTGTTTGATATAAATATAAATATTACAAAGAATTAATCGATGCCTCTAATAAATTTTTAGGGCCTGTTTATTTATTAAAAAATATTGGTTACCACAGTAAAATAAATTTAAATATTTTTTATAATAGGTTATTTTTTATGGTAGATTGAGTTTATTTTCAATTTAACGAATTTATTATCATTAAATAATAACAGACTTCTTAATAACAATCCAGAAAAGTAGAGTAAACCTGGACAAGACTGATTTTATTACAACAAGGTATAAAATATATTTTTTTTTACTTCAAGCCGTTTTCAATGAAATATTAATTTAAATAATATTTTAACCTACCAACAAAATTTTTCATCTCTCGTATTTTTTTTTATACGCATTGCAAACAATCGTGTCAAAGTATGAATAATAATATTAAATAATCTGAATCCTTTGAACTGTGGGAAATGTCAGTGTGATTGTTAATGAGAAATTTCACTCTTGCGGTTTTTAATTTTAGTTGCATTTTAAAATAAATCAATCATCGTGTCAAGTAAAAAGTATTTGCGGAATATTATTAAATATTTGATAATCAAATAACGCATTTGTTTACATTATTATTAAAATGAATGCGGATTTAAATTTTTATGCACATAATCTTTTAGGGATTTCATTTTACATTCGTTTTCGGTGACCTTTCGTTGAATGGATTTTATTGTGAATTTGTATGATAAAACAACCAATCGAGATATAATAATATTGCATACAAATTGGTCTTCTTTTAATTTACTAGTAGTAGTATAATCAATGGGAATATATTTTCACTAGTGAATTTTTAGTGGATGCTTCGGGTGAGAAATAAAAAAAAACATATTAAGCTTATAAAAAATCGAAATAGCACTTAGATACATTATATTAATAATTATTAAATTTTATTGGTAGAGCACTGTGCGGCATACATTTTTATTATAATTACTTTATTTTGTAACGAGTGCTGCATTATCATCACTGCGACTTGGGATCTCCCGTAATGCTCTAGTGGAACTGCAAGATGATACAATAATATTATATGTAGGTATATATACAAAAAAAAATCATTAAAATTGAATTTTCGGATTTTAACAGAACAATCTTATAGCATAATAATAATAATTCATCTTTATAGTTTGTCTTAATATATGAATATAATTGCTTCTTAATTTTATTTTATATACATCTTATATAAAATTTTAATTTATTTTTTTATACTTTTCATTTTTGTTTTCAACCTTTTTTATTTTTGTCTTGTCTGTAAAAACAAAAATCTCTTGTGATGTTTATATGCAAATAAATAATAATTAAAAGTATGATAACTGTAGATGTATGTATATCATATAATATTTTGTATAAATATCATAATAAAAAAGCAATATTATAAAGGAAATATTTGCAGAGATTACACCCACTTGGACTAGGTCTGATAATAATAAATCTCTTTAATTAAAAACACTCTTGAATTTATTATTTTTATTGCTAATATACAAATACGGGATATGAACTTACTCACTACTGTTTCCTATGTTTGTAGAGCAAATATTGAACTTTTAACATCTCTAGAGGCGAGATAATCGCAATTATAAAATAAAATAAAATTGATGTTCATTTAAAAATAAACAGATCTCTAGGAAAAATAATAACAAACAACGGTTACATTTTATTGACAATTAAAATTTTTCTTTGGTTTAAATTATAGACATCTTGGCATTGTTCAATGTTGACCTCATTATTACATAAATATTTAAAACTTCAATCAATTATTACTATTCGAACAAGTTATTGACCTTTGTTTAGATCTTTTTTTAATAATAAAACATGTCCAAAGAGTAGATTTAGAGCATATACGACATTGACATTATGTTTATCGAATGTATGATTGAAAATGTCGAATCCATACAAGAAAGAAGATTATGCAATACTGAATAATAAACAACCGGTGTTTGTGGTTAAGTTTTGAAATTCAAAAAAAAAAAAAAACATCAGCTCCACCACTTTTCTAAGGTCAACCACGTTCTGCCCAAATTATATTATTCGTATAGAAATACAGTTAGTCATTAATTTCAGTTAAGAACTTAAACTAAAGCCCGATTGTTTGGCACATATTCTAAAATACACTGTTGTACTCTTCACACTATTTTTATCACGAGCCAAATACCGATTCAATGCAGGACCGAATCGCATTTAATTAACGTCTAATAATAATTAAAATAAAATTTATTATATTTAATATCGAGGGTATACTGCTAAAAGTCATATATGGACGATTTTGAGCTAGGGATGCATTTGTATAATGTTTTTTATTACTTTATCTACTGCCAAAACGCACTTAGTCGTATCATCAATATTTTGGGAGAAAAAAAATCAAATTTTACATTTTTAGTTTCTGTTAGTTAGTTGGTTTCGATAAATAAAATAGAGGTATTTTTATATATTTGGAAAGATAAAATAAGTCATTGACCTATACAACATTGTAAATTATTCAAATATATACCATAAATTTATAGTTCTGTTAAGACTGTGACTTTTTTCATTAATTCGACATTATCTCAAAACTGTGAAATATGATTGAGTGCATTTTGGCAGTATACCCTCGATATATTCTACACAAGAATTCGTTACAGTGTTCATCTAACAAAACCGAGGAATAAAATGTTTTTTATTATTATTTTGTTAGTAAAAAATCAATAATCTATTGAAGTTCTCTTTTTCATAATTATTAAAATTACACTACATGAAATTAGCCATTTATATTTGTGTCAGTTTGTGAATCTTTGGTTATTATAATGAGTGAATATATGATGTCATAGAATAACAAAAACATATTCAAGTTCAAGTTCAAATGAATAACAATAACTATATTGTCATAACGCCTAAAGTCCCTGACCGTATTTGCATCAACATCAATTGTAAACACTATGTTGTTATAATGTCTCAGGTGTGTGCCGTTTGAGGTTATGTTCTTGTTTACGTACTATTGTTGTTTCATGAATCATATGACGTATGCTTATAATAATACAAATTCAAATCAGGCGGTCAATAACCTAATAAGTAAAAACGTAAGATTCTCAAACTTTTTAAATTAATAAAAAAAAAATAACTAGCCGACTTGGACCATAATCATCAGCGTGATAGCTCAGGCTCATAATAAGGCGCGTGGCTACAAATACTGTGGTCATGGGTTCAAATCCCGCTCAAGTAAATTTTTTAAATTGATTTGATCAGTTATTACGACTTGGAGATCGGGAATAATATTAATAAAAAAATCCCGATCGATCGTCTTGATTCAGGTGAATTCTGATTTCCTGTATTGTAAGGTAAATACTGATTATTAAGTCGGTGACCTGTGTAACTAGTAATAGTTAAGATCACCCATAGACAATTAATTAACACGTTGTTGTGTCTAAAAAAAACCCCAAAAAGATCCTCGGGACGTAAATAAATAAATTATTCTAATAAGGGTTCAAAGTTCTTAGTTTAATTCTCTATGTTGATTCGAGAAAAATATCAGGTGCTTTGTTGTGTCTAAAAAAACCCTCTCAAAAAAGCTTCTCTGGTATTCCAGACGACTGTTTTCTCTTAATAATAATTTAAAAAAATTAAGGTGTGGTTGTATTACATTTAATGTACCATTCCTTTGTTTTAATTATATTAAGTTGATTAAAATACATGTTGTATACATAGGTTTGCAAAGCTGTCTATAGTGGATGAAAATGATTATTTTTTGGGAATCCAATGGGTCTAATCCTCATAACTGAGGACACGTGGTAATTAGTTTAAAGTAATTCATTGTAATTGATTCTGATTCTAATTAGAGACGTAATGCAAGCATGTGTGTTGTCAGCCACGATGCATTATCAGGGGTCCTGTATCAAAAGACTAATCATCATGAAAGTGTACACTTGGTTTGTTCTTCTTCTCATCCACTCCTCCTTGGCCTTCGCCAATTACTCATCCAGCGAATGTGATAATGAAGGTAGGTCAATGTATAATTTTTTTGTATTTTTCATATGTGGATCAGTGCCAAAATGCATTCACGACTGCAGATTATATTTAATACCTCGCCGACTATCAATGAACTTGAAAGTGACTCGTGTTGCTTTTTTTTATCGTTTCCAAACACGTACTGGGTTCGTTTTCATCTAAGAATATTTCCTAATACACAAATAAATAAAAAAAAGCTCATCTCAAACTGACTCATTACAAAACAAGCGGTGTTCTCGTCAAAGGGAGTTAAACATGTAATAATCATGGATTCGAATTAAAAATGTGATGATTTAGCAACAAATCAAAATTTCTTCATACATTGCATTTCAATATTTTAAATCGAAATTTGCATTTTTGGAGTGATTTCACTATGAAGATAGCTAACTCTTGGAAATGGATACAAGGCCAGACTTAAATTACATTTAATAATTATAGATTCTTTATTAATGTTGACCCCGAACGATTCGTGTATTACGAGAAAGTTTTTTTTGTTTGTTATGTGAATGATTTATTTAGGCCGAAATAAACTTATCGGTCAAAAAGCACACTTAATCAATAAATTATATCCTATTTTATTCCTATTAACACAATATTATTAAAAAAATTGCACGTCCATTCTATAACAAGTATTTAATTATGAATTAATTTTAAGGCGGATAAGAGGAGAATTTTTAGTAAGCCTTTGAATTATTTCAGTTATATTTACATATGCAATAAAAATGGTCTAAATATGCCAAATGATAAATAAATACACTACCAATGATTATAGATTCTACAAGCTTGTGTCGAACAAGAAGTGAATAATATTTTTCAATACTTTAGTTTTAAAAAAATAAATAAATATATTCGAAAGCTCATGCATAAATGTAAATATTAATTATTTTGCTTTCACTCGGTGAATTTCGATTATTTAATGATTCGTTTTATTTTTTGTAAGCGATTCTGTAACCAACTCGCTAGGTTAAGTTTTGAAATACGTCATGATTGGAGTTCTTCTCTCTAAAAAATATTGTTATATAATATTTTTGTAGGGATTCTTTGCGTGAAGTTCTATGGGAAACCGCAGAAAGGTCATTTGTGGCTGTCTACCACTACAGCACAGTATATCCGTATTTTTATTTTTATTGTGACTTTGGTTGCATAAGACCGGTCAACGTTAGGCTACGTCTAAAGAATTAATTTCCAATGAATAAAAAATGCTCGTCGATATTCAAGTTTATATGCCACGATTATTCAATATCGCGCTAAAATAATATGCAATAATAGATTCTTCGAAAAAGGTGTGTGCGTTTAAAAATTATAATTTTACAGCTTATATGGAATTTTGTGCATCTGGGTTGGTTATTAAATTGAAGACATTTCTTTGAATTATTAAGAATTTATGTAAAAATAATCACATAAGTGTCACATATTTAACTAATAATTATCCCGGGGAAACAAGTTCAAATTTGCAAATATTACACTAACATAAGATGCTATTTAACACTGACACTATTTTAAAATTATTTTTTTTATAGTTTTTAGGTTTAATTTGATATTAAAATGGGTCATTTTTAAGTTAAAAGCCAATATTATTTTAAAATGATAATATATAATTATAAAGGCCACTGATTTGATAAATTATTTTTTGCAAGGGCCGTATTCATAGTATAATCGTGCTAGATAGTGTGTGTATGAATAGACTAGAGCTTGGTAGTTTTTGTGTACACACATACACACACGTACCGCACGCACACACTCTCTTACACTAAATTACATATGCTTTTATTTAAAATTTAAATTGTTAAAAATTGTTTTTCTCGCACCCGAATCGTCCACACAATCAGTGGCGTAGCATGAGCTTATATCGCCCAGTGCCAACATGAAATTTGCTAAATTAATCGAAAAACGAAGGATCTTTTTTGAGACAACACACTAAATAGAAAAACCATACAGTAAATTATAAAAACACCATCCATTTTCATCAAAAAAATGAGTTTGACACATTGTTTCACTCAGACTCATCTGCTTGGTCCGCCATCTTGATATTTAATTATACCGAAGGGAGCTTTTTTGAGAGGCTTGTTTAGATACAACAACGTGTTAATTAATTGTCTGTCGGTGATCTTAACTATTACTAGTTACACAGTTAACTTAGACTTAATAATCAGGATTTACCTTACAATACAGGAAATGAGAGTAAACCTGGATCAAGACGATCGATCTCTCCCAGTCGTGATAACCTATGCTGATTGATTTTATTATGAATTCGACAGTTTCTACAGGTTGTTGTAGAACATTTTTTATTGACGCGTTGATAAATGCATATAAAAATTTCTAAAAGAAAAAAGATTTAACGACCCAGACCTTTTTAATGTTTTCATTTGGCCTATAATGTTTTATTAGTTTTCCAGTTAGATTTCTAGCTTAGAGGGCTCTCTAGATGATTTCTTTTTATTTATATTAGCAGCGATGTATTGATCGGTCGAATGTTTTTGTTTTTTTTTTTTTGTGTAGTGATGAGTTGAAAATTGTCGGAATGGGAAATAACGGGAAAGAAGGTTCCTCGGGCATCGGAGCCGATAAATGGTTATTAGTATATTGCATAACCAGTATCACGACCAAAGAACCGGACATTAATAAGATAGTCTATGTCGAAATGTGTAACATTATAACTCGATCTTTTTTTTAAAAAGTGCCTCTCTTCACAAAGTCAACGTGCAAAATGTTAAGTGAGTGTGTCCAAACATACAAATCGTGTAAATGGAGGGCAAACAGTATGTGCGTCTTGTTACTGAGGCCATCGCCACATTATCAACATTATCATTGCGAAAGCCTTCAAAACTATAGGCTTTTTAAACAATGTAAACAATTTGGACCAGCAAATAATACTAATTGCACGCTATTTGAACTTGCGACACGCCAGTGACTCATGACAACACTCAAAGCTGGAATTTGCTTAAACATCTCCCTACTGTTCACTGCGCTACATATATATATATATATATATATATATATATATATATATATATATATATATATATTCTTCGAAAAAGGTGTGTGCGTACAAAAAATTAAATTTAACTACTTATATGGAATTTTGTGCATCTGGGTTGGTTATTAAATTGAAGACATTTCTTTGATAAAATACGTACAATTATTGGGAATTAATGTATAAATAGTCACATAAGTGTCACATATTTAACTAATAATTATCCCGGGGAAACAAGTTCAAATTTGCAAATATTACACTAACATAAGATGCTATCTAACACTGACACTATTTCATGTATTTTAAAATTATTTTTTCATAGTTTTTAGGTTTAATTTGATATGAAAATGGGTCATTTTTAAGTTAAAAGTCAATATTATTTTAAAATGATAAAATAATATAAATAAAAAAAAAAAAAATATATATATATATATATATATATATATATATATATATATATATTATATATATATGTATATATATATATATATATATATGTTATATATATAGCAGTTATATATATATATATATATATATATATATATATATTCATCTCTGATGGAGCTTTTTTGAGAGGGTTTTTAGACACAACAACGTGTTAATTAATTGTCTATTGGTAATCTCAACTATTACTAGTTACACATGTCACCGACTTAATAATCAGTATTTACCTTACAATCCAGGAAATCAGAGTAAACATGGATCAAGACGATCGATCGGGATTTTATTAAAATTATTCCCGATCTCCCAGTCGTAATAACCGATCAAATCAATTTAAAAATTCTTGACTTGATATATTGAACGACGTTGTTTAAAGATGCTGAGCAAGTGTGATATTTACTCTTCAGTCTACGATCCATGAAACTTAAATACCCGAATTTTTTTTCATAATTATTCTGTGTCAAGAATTTAATATTTAATCAAGACATTTTTTACTATATTTATGCATACCGCAATGGTCCGGGCCAAGTTTAATAGAGAGTAGAGCATCTCGTCGTACTTCCCTTATGGTTATTTTATATATTGTCCCAACAAATTAACCCTCACTTAAACCTTAAAAGAGGAAATCAATGAGGAAACAATGCATGGAAACAATTCCATTCCATCGTATTTACGGTGTACGTCTACGGTGATGTATGCCTGGAAATCCATAAATAAACGAAAATTTCAACACAGGACAAATCATAACGATACAAAATTAACACAGAGACAAATCAGTAAAACGATTTTACCTTCTATGGATTTTACAGAACGTGCAATTTAAGAACATGGATAAAACAACACAATTCTTATGTCTAGTAAATAAATTATACAATCTACCAATTTAATAAAAAACACTCAGACGAGCTCTGGTAACTTATAATAGTTAACATCACCGACAGAAATTGAATTAATACAAATTGTTCTGTTAAAAAAAAACGATCGTCTCGATTCAGGTTTACTCTGATTTCCTGTATTGTAGGATAAATACTGATTATTAAGTCGGTAACTTGTGTAACTAGTCATAGTTAAGATCACCGACAGACAATTAATTAACACGTTGTTGTGTCTAAAAAAGAAACAAATATAAATAAATTAGAAGTATTGCTATCTAAAATAAATAAAACATATTAAATTCGCACACTAAATAAATGTGCAATTTGAATATTTTAAATAGATTGACACTGAAATAAATGTATGCTAACAAGTGTGATGTATATCAACAAAAATGTAAGTTCCTACTACGTGTTCGGTTATAATAGTTACGTGTTTGAAATTATATAATAGTTTAGACCCCCATACGAATATAAATACATATACAGTATTAAATTAATATAAATATAAATAAATATATATATATATATATAGAGAAAGTATATATATATATATATATATATATATATATATATATATATATATATATATATATATATATATATGTGTGTATATTGAATAAGTTCCTATGTCAGGTGCCTAAAATATTTTACATAACACTTTGACCGCAATCATAAAAAACACACCAAGGGAAAATAATTATGCAATGCACTAAATTGGTCGTAAATCAAATCGCTTTCTTTTTCTTCACGTTGTTGCTTTGAAATGAGGTCTTGTATTAATCGGAGAAGATTGACCGATTATATACTATTTTAATTTAGGTGCAGTAGCTTAAAAATAATATATTTAATGAATAAATTAAGTATATTATGAGTTTATTTAATTGTGTGTCAATTTAACTATATATATATATATATATATATAGGCATATATATATATATATATATATATATATATATATATATATATAAATTAACTGAAAATATTATATGGGGGGTGGGAAAAACTATTAAATTTATTTATTACATTTTCAGCAAAAAATAGCATCGCTGCATTTCATAGATATAACAATAGAGTAATATTTATATTTTTTCTGCATAAATGATGAAAAATCATTGTTATATTTATTATTATGCATGAATATACAGGATGGAGTTAAATTAACTGAGAATATTTTAGGGGATGGTAGGGTATCGTAAATATAAGGGAAAAACACTAATAAATATATATATATTTTTATTATAATTAAGTCACCATTGAGTACTTGACAGAAACAGCTGATTCCAAGATGGTCTCACTATTACTCTCACTATTAATATTTTTAATATATTCTTTCGACACCCAACCACCCCCTAAAATATTCTCAGTTAATTCAAGTACATCATGTATAACGATTAAAGTTTTTTTTAAATATTTTTAATAATTAATGTATTTATTTTCATATGAAAAATATGTATGTTTCGCGAATTCTTTTGAACAAAAAAAGCATTTGCGTTTTGAAGGTGGAAAATCACTTTTAATATATGCGTTTTTTTACATATTAACGTAAAAAACCATAGTTTATTTCTATAAAGCGCTCTTTCATTTATTTAAAATAAATTACATTGATTGTTTCCTTTTCAAAATGTTGGGGTAATGGTTTTAAAAAATTACCGTTGTTTTATTGAATTATTCAAATTAAAATTAAATACTTTGAAGTTACGCAGTCTGTAAAGAGGTATTTTTTTTAAATATTTTTAATAAATGTAAATTTAAAAGTATTAATTACATATTTAACAAACACAATAGTACACGCGACAGTCACTACCTACTGAGTAGTTCACAGAAACAGCTGATTCCAAGATGGTGGCCCAAACTGATTCTGAAAGCACCCTATCATCCCCTAAAATATTCTCAGTTAGTTCAAGTCGACCCTGTATAATATAAAATATTTAAAGCTTCTAGAGGAAAATCTGGAGTTAATTTTTATAAAGGACTTGATTCATTGCAATAATTAAAATATCAAAGAGTAAAGTATATAAATTGAAATATATCTTCGTCTGTATTAGAATTTATATTCATTCCTATTTCAATGTAATCTTTTTCACGTATGTCACATTTTTTGTAATCTAATCAAATCAAACATTGCGTGTCGGAAATAGATTTAAGTGCGTTTAGTTTAGACCCTAGACATATTAGAAAACAAACACAAAGTCACATAAAAAACGAGTAAACAATGTTTAGAAAGTGTGATTTTGCAATGTGGAAGCCCTAAAAATTTAAATGCAAGTCGTAATTTTGTTAAAAACACAAATGGAAACATTACTAAACCGACTAAATGGCGTTGGCAATACTAATATGTTGTTTTTCCATCGGAGATTAGCAATTAATGGAGTTTCAAACACGCAACAATATGTAAATAGAAACTATTATTATACAAATAGCCTGAATATAATTTAAATTAATAATATAATTCACATGCCAGTGCTTTCATTTTCACTGAAATTCGCTCGTTAAAAATTATGGGATTAATTTATTAAAAAATAAAATATCGTTATCGACTTTGTCTATTTGCCAAATCACACTAGACATGTAGAATTTTATGCAAACCGAATGATTATAGCACGATTTAATTTGCAATGCTAACTAAAACGCATAAGACTCCAATCATTAAATTATTCAAAAATTATAGTAAGTCATAAAAGTATTCTTATATGCTTTTTGTATGTGGGATTTTCCAAAGAATATTTTATGTACAACAAGTTTTAATACCTGCATGTGAAAACACTATTGCCTGTAATTTATTATGAAATATATGTGAGAATATATATTTTCCATGAAGCATCTAATCTAGTATCTTGAAAATATAATATTATTTTAAGTTAAACCCTTCAAATTATTTGACAATGGAAAGATTTACGAATTCAGAGCAAAGACCCAAGAAAAATATACAAATAAAAATTTGAGTATTCTGAAAAACCGAAGTATATACATTGATTCTCTTTACCTTGCACAATATCACTACTCCTGTTTTTTTTTCTCGAGATATTTAATGAGATTCATCATGATATTAATGATAATGGTAAGAAAACTACTTGAAGTTGGTTGAAATTAAGTAGGATCTACGAAAGTAAGAAAATTGTCGAAATCTATTAAAATAAACGCAATTGTTCACAATACAAAAAATGTATAAAATAGAAGTACGACAGTGTAAATATTTCGGTTATCAGGGTTAAAATTTCATCGTCGGCAAAAACTGCGGTATTAAAAGTAAGTCGTGATTATAAAATGGAAATGAACATCTAAAATCATGTAATTAATCGCGGCCAATAAAATGTGGCAAAAAAATGTGGAAAACTGGTAATTATGATACAAACAAAATATTTCGGTAATCATGGTAACAATTTCATAAAATCCGTGGGTTTAAATAAGTCACAGAAAATATTAATATAAGCGCGGATCTAATAAATCATTTTGCTAATACATATTAATAAAATTTAGGAACAATAAGACATTGAAATGAAAAAAATAGAATTAGGCTTCTTGTTTGTTTGAATAAAAAAAACGCTATAAGCAAGCACTGTAGTTTTCTCGGACACTTGCGTCGTAACATGGATTTTTTTATCAATTATGGGTCTACAAATTATGTATTACGTATTTGAAATTAAACTGACCTCTTTAATTATGTAATTTTGGGGTTTTTATCTATCATTTATCGCAGTCATCGATATAAAACTGTTTTAAACGATCGTTTTGATAAATGTATTGTAGAATTTAGCACAGATGGTGTTGGCGAGCGATGGTAATGCAGCTCGAGGCCGGCAAGGCATGTAGCTGCATTACCGGCGCGGTGTGGAGGCCGGCAAGGCAGCGTGTCGCGTGTCTGTGTGGCTGGTGGAGTGCGCTAGTGTGCGTGACCGGTGCGTCCATCTTGTGAAGTGTGAAGTCACTGAAGAGAACAACGAGGAGCTGGCGTTAGGAACACTGACAGGATTGACACTTGCACTAGCAGCACTACCAGGGCCGCATACTCTGCACCTGGCGCACACTCACTGGAGGCTGGAGCTAGTGTTGCTGCTGCTGCTCCTGGTGTTCCTGCTGCCCTGATACTTGTCCCAGTCACTGCCACTCCAGGTCGCCGTGGTGCTCCCGCGGCATGTTCTCCGTAATACTCTCACACTATTATAATGCACTATCACATGACACACCTCCTCTATCCGCTGCACTCCTGATCCATCAAAATCCCCAAATGTCATATAATCCTGATTAGCCCCGCCTTCTTCATACACAACAATCAAAACCAATAGGGTGACCATGATATTCATTATACAATGTACTGTCAACGGGGGCAACATTCGCAAGAAAGGTCAACTACAAATTATACTAAATTCTGTCAACCATTCATTTACTTGACCTGACTTCATAACTTGTCTTTTTATGTTCACAATACACACATGTTTTTTTGTATGTGACTTTCACACATAAGATGTTCTCTATCACAATTTATAAAAAAAAAAGTCATTTGTGATCAATCGAATGAGATTGAATACTATCAATATAATTATTATATACTTGGAGCCGCTATTAAGCATAGTTTTAATACTCAAATGAATTATATGAATACAAATGTCAGATTAGTAGTCGGTGTCTTTAAACAATGAGCTACCTAACTCAAGAGTCGAAATCACAATACCAGAAACTAATTGATTAAAAAGGATTAACCGATAACTCTGTTTGAAGATACTATTAAATAATTAAAGTTCTTATAAATTAAAAATTGCACAATATGCTAATGTAAAAATGCAGAATTAATGAATTAGAAACAAAAAGCAGTGTATAAGCACGGAAATTAATACAAAATAGGATGTCATTTTGTTGTATCTTAATTTTTCTCTTTTGGCACATGCTCAATTGAACCTAACCTCTAAATTATTGAAATGTGATTTTTTGTTTTAATTTCAGGCGTGATTGTTGCTGCATGTGGTGGGAGTAGCAGACCTCCTGATCGAGTCGATTGTCTGAAAGGTTTCCGATTGCAATCCACAAAGATGACGCCGTTGCCGAGCAGAGCGAGAGTATATGCCGATGTAAATTCACACAAACCCCGCGAGTACTGGGACTACGAAAGCTACGCAGTGGATTGGGGCCATCAGGATGATTACCAACTTGTACGAAAACTGGGTCGGGGCAAGTACAGTGAGGTCTTCGAAGCCATCGCCATGAAGAAAAATGAGGAAAAAACTGTAGTCAAAATATTGAAAGTGAGTACGGAGTATTCTATGAAACAAAATCAAGGTGTAATAAAAATCATACTCTTTGTTTCGGTATAAATGTTAAACTTTATACACGTACAAAGCTTATTACAAACCGCTATGATTGGTGATATCATAAAATATGAAGTGTTTGAAATCAAAGGGACGAATTTAACAAGATTTTCATGTAAATGGTATATAGCAATATTAAAATTTGTCAGTGATTCTTAAAATATGATACACCGGCAAATTTTCACCTGAGATTTAAAGCCGTTTTCCAATATATTTTAATTGCTTTGGTATCCGATGCTTTGTATGATGTTACAGTTTTGTAATGTGGTCAGTTTTGTAATTATATTGCCTCTGAGCATGTATAAAGCTTGAAATTTTCCCTACAAATAGTAGCTTGTTTTCTTATTAACATGTCAAGTTATAGTTCTTTTGTGATATAAACATTCAGAGATCCGAGTGTAATTTGAAAATTTAAAACTAATGATTTTGTCCTTGTTTAATTTCAGCCGGTAAAAAAGAAGAAAATAAAACGAGAAATTAAGATTTTAGAAAATTTAAGGGGCGGCACAAACATTATAACTTTATATGCCGTAATTAAGGATCCAGTATCGCGGACACCTGCACTGATCTTTGAACATGTCAATAATATTGATTTCAAGCAGCTCTACATAACGTTATCAGATTATGATATTAGGTGAGTGTAATTTCATTTTAATTGTTGTTATGTTCTCCAAGATTTGAATCTGCACCAACTTGTGCATGGCACAGTCGGAAATTATTCCGTTTCCATAACAACCGAGTGAAACTTTTGAAAGTAATTATAAGATTTCGATATGTAACGATTTTGATTTGACGTTTCAGATATTATTTATATGAGCTTTTGAAAGCGTTGGACTTTTGCCATAGTATGGGCATCATGCATCGAGATGTGAAACCACACAATGTAATGATTGATCACAAAAATAAAAAGTTACGTCTTATCGATTGGGGATTGGCTGAATTTTATCACCCAGGACAAGAATACAATGTTCGCGTCGCTTCCAGATATTTCAAAGTGAGTTATGATTTGTTTTTATCATGTTATTTTTATTTATCGACAATTATATTAAATTAAATATTATTTCAGGGTCCCGAATTACTAGTAGATTATCAGATGTACGACTATTCCTTGGACATGTGGTCTCTCGGATGCATGCTCGCTTCAATGATATTCCGAAAGGAACCCTTCTTCCATGGTCATGACAATTACGATCAATTAGTGCGCATTGCCAAGGTCCTCGGCACGGAGGAATTATTTGAATATCTCGATAAATACCATATAGAACTCGACCCTAGATTCAATGATATATTGGGAAGGTAAATAAATTAACAATTATTTTGAAATTCACACTTAAAATATATAAATTATTTTAATAATTAATTCTTTCAGACATTCACGCAAACGATGGGAGCGTTTTGTACACAGTGAAAATCAACATCTTGTTACACCAGAATCATTAGATTTTCTTGATCGTCTTTTACGTTACGATCATTTTGAAAGATATACAGCTCAGGAAGCCATGGATCATCCATATTTCTGTAAGTCATGTTTTTATTTTTTTTAATAAATTTCCTCCTTATTACAATTGTGTAATTGATGGGCAATTTAAATAACAAATTATATCACCAGTCAGAATGTTCTGAATAATTGTGTCATTAGAGTTTGGAAAAGGCATACCGAATTTGTGTTAATTACAATGCATTTTTATAAATGTCTATTGGTAGTTAATGAATCAAAAGCTTTTCAGTTTTAATTGTGCTTAAAAATGATGTGTTTTTCTATTGTTATTTGAACTGCATTTGAGAGCTTCTAATTCTGAGTCTTTAGGCTTTAATTATGCATCTTCATTTCATGAATTTGTAGTGTAAATGTCAAACTGAGACATGCACAGAGATATTATAATCTAATATAGATTTGCGGTGTGACTAATTGACTAATCTCACCACTGAATCAATGTGACATGTAGCAAAATAATATCACATTTAATTATTAATCAATTTACTACTCACACCTTTTCGCTTATGTGCTATCGGAAACCATATTTCTTTCCGCTATTATTAAGTATATTTTAATAAAATGATTTAATTTTGTCAACAGATCCAGTAGTGAAAGGACAGCAGAACCGTCAACTGGCATCAGGATCACCGACTCCGAGTGCAATGCAAGGACCAATACCAACAACCGAATAATAAATGTTATCACAACAACAATGGCATATAATTTATATACATTTGCAATTTCCTCACTAAGAATATACACAACATAATATTAACGGTTGATAACAAAGACAGAGCAGAACAGAACAAGATACATAAACATGGACAACAATAAGCTCCGCAGACACAACACCAAGTTATTGAATATTGATGTAATCTAATATAATAATTTTTGAACAAAGTGAAGAAATGTACAACATTTCTGGAGAAATACGGGGCTATGTTGTGATAAGGGTGCGTTGTTATTTTAATACGGAGTGAGTGAGTGTGCGCGTGGAGACATAACGACATCACAAGCGGCAGACCACAGTTTAGAGAAAGAGAGAGAGAGACAATATTTGTTTAGAAATATTCATTATGAAAATAACATATGTTTATTATATATTATATATATCTACAAATAGATTCCTAAAAAGTGTTTCTGGCTGAAGAAGGCAACGGTTTTAAAAAAAAAAAACATACCCGTCTTCATTTCAATTAATCTTATCCCCATGTGTATTTGAATACTTTTTCTATCGACCTTTCGAGGGCCGTTTACAGAACCGTTTGGATTTTTAGTTTAACCTTCAATCGGATAATATTTGTTATTTATAGTTTAACATCTTGTAGGTTCATTATCCATTGATGCACTTTAATGTTTTGCATTTATATCTTTTAGTGTTGATATTGTAATTATTTGTACTATAACAACTGTTTTACAAATGTAATGCCGCGACACTGTTATATGTATACATTATTGAATATAATCCGTTAAAATTTTGTATTTATCTGGTAGGAAAAAATAACTGTAGATAATGATGAAAAAAATAAATAAATAAAAGTAACTAGACTAAGTGCATAAATACAAAATTTTTGGGATCATCATTGTCATTATCACCATCCACTTTCATCTGTTAATAATTTTATTTTGTGCAACAAACCAATGGGGAATAGAGAGTATTTATACATATATATATTTTGCAATAATTTAAATTAATTTGTCAATGTTTGCTTAACATTTGAATAATATGTTTGTTTGATCATTAAGTTTATTTATTTGATATTCAAAATTAATAATGCCCAACGCTAACAATATCTCTCTCCCTTCCTCCAGATACCTTTTGTCATCTCACTCCTGTTGTTGTTGAACACAATTATTAATTAGGATATTGTGTAACCTAAAATATTATGTATATAAATTATGAGACATCGTGTTCTGCGACATAGGGATGTTTGTACGTTTAACATTGTTACAAATTGTAAATTTTTCTTTCTAATTATTGTGATACTGACCAACTGTCGTCTGTGTCCTAAAACCGCTTTTTCTCTTTAGTATGTTTAATTTGTCATATTTAATTATTCACTCTGTCCCGTCTCCCAAACTGGCTTTTCATTTTACATTCCCAGACGACTCGACGGTCGGATCGATTTGATGTTCAGTTTTATATTTTACATTCTTCAACCAAACTACTTGCAAGTGCATACATTCTTCGGTAGTTTATTTTATTATGACTCACCTGATTTGGCACATTATTATTACTATACCGAGAATGTTTGTACAAACATCTTATATTATTGTTAAATTGAATATGGCTTTCATAAGCTAAGTATTTCATTTCCATTAAATTTCCGATGAAAGCTTTGTAACAACCATGAAGACAGATTGAAGAGTAAATAAAACATTTTTCATGTAATTTATATCTCTTTATTGTTCAAATCCATATTTATTATTATAACAAATAATCTTTTATTTCATCTCTGATCGACGATAGCGCTTTGGTTTGTTCAATGGAGTTTATTATGCTCGACGGTAACGCGGATAAATCTTTAACGTCTCTGATGCAAAGTCGACAGCTGTAGCATAAATATTTATCAATGTCCTCTCGGCTCAGTTTCTTCTTGCATTTACATCCCGAGCAGGCCCCATTTAAAACGGGATTTGAAATTTGTCTAGAGAAATTGCTGGCTTCTAAAGCTGAACAAACTGATGAGTCTGTGTCCAGAGAAGACTGTAATTAAATTATTTATTTAATATAGTTTTGTGTAAGAAATAGTATTGCATTTATGTAAATTACCCGACACAAGACGCACGTATTCTCCGCGTCTGCTTTTTCGGCATTCTCGAGCTTTTCGCCGGTCCTCATAACCGTAGAGATTGTAGCGGGAAAGTCCCTTTGTAAATCGTTGACGAATTTATCCGTCAATGTTTGAATGCTAGCGTAGGGATTGTTTTCATCTCTCAAAGAATTGTGCTCGATGTGTTGAATTTTTTTAAGAGACGCGAAATAATCTATATCTTCCGATGTGAAATCCCTCAAAGGCCGGAGTATTTTGATTGAATCCCTTGTATCGCAGAAGCCCTGTGTTTATATACATTAATATTCATGGAAGTCGAAGGTTTGTATTTATTTAATACTCACAACATCTGAATGTAAATGATTTCCTCCGCCGAGTGTGACATTCGCTAATAATGTTCCCGCCAACTTTGTCGCTGTCTCTGCCGTAAGTATGAAAGAACAGTTCAATTCTTTAGCACAATGAAGTAATAGTTTATGCCGAATTTTCTTCATCAAGTCTTGTTTAGCCGTCAAACTTGATGTGCACTTCAAAAGATTTTTAATCTCCTCGTCTATTATAGAATTTACTTTAAAACATTTATCAAGCGGACTCTTGAGTGTGTCCGAGAGAGATGTGATGAATATTTCTATCCCGCTTTCCTCGGCTGATTTAATTGCAAAGTTGGCGTTTTTTTCCCTTTCTTCATTACACAAACCAAAAACCGCTCCCTCTGAAAACATGAAACATTAAATTTTATTCAAAAGAATAATATAATCTTATCAATCTGCATTTACCGTCTATGTACAGTATTATAGGATGAAATCGCAATTTCTTAAAGTTGCTTTCTGTAAGTCCATCTTGGATCAAATGAAGTAAGATCGAAGATGGCTGGTCGCCTGAAAAGGCTATCAATACTCGATTTCCGTGCCTGATAAGCTTAGATTTTCCTAATGTCGCTCTGAATTTGTGCACGGTATTGATTAAAAAACAGTTTTCGCAATATGCATCGGTCTTCCGCAGAACTATGGGACAGCTTTCCGATTTACATTTTTTGCATTGACTGAAACTAAAAAAATGTAATTTTTAAAATTTAATCTCATGTTTTTAACGCAATTATTAATGTTAAACATTTTACTTTAATTTTTCAGGGATTGGAATTAAATCAACTCCATCGTCTTGAACAGAGCACATTTTTTAAGACTTAAATTTATAAAAAAAAAACAATTCAATAAATTGCGAAACTGTCAATTACAATTTTGACGTTTGTTGCACGTGGATGACAGTTACTTTATGGTTGTCATTATTAAAAATACAGGTATACATATTGTTATTAAATAGTTGGGACAACGGGAGAAAAGCATCCCAATAAATATTCAGTTTATATTTGTTACCTGAAAATAATAAAATAAAAACGAATTTGATTATAATTATGACTTTTTAATTGGAAAAACTTCTTTTATCAACTGTTTCTTGCAATTTAAAGTATAATAACAGTGATCTTGTATGATATTTCTTTGAAATATAAGGTGTAATGGGTAATTATAAATGTCGAGGTGGTATTCTTGGCAATATTGAAAGAAGCAGTGTTACCAAGTGTTAGTTCCGCTTGCGTTTTATCTTTGCAAGGTCTGTGTCAAGAATCGGTAATGTTACCTATTTTAGTAATTTAGATATTTTCCATAACATATTCAACCTATAGTTTATCATAGTCGTTCCCGATTTCAGCTAGTTGATCAAAATAAACAGTAGTTAAACGCAGTGTTTTCAGAGAACAATCACGTGTCTTTTAGTGACGTGTAAGGCCGGTGATCTGAATTCTGCATTCAATTGCCAATAAACGAAATATTATTATGCAACAAAATCATACAGTCTATTTTCATCACCAAGAACACCTGAAATAGTATAATAAATATATATTTTTTATTATTTCAGACAAACAAAATGCCCTCTGAATTAGAAAGTGTCTGGTTGGACAGGTCCTTCTACGATGAAGTTGAAATAAGACACCTTAAGGGCCTAAACAAGGTACATATTTATTTCATACTTCACAACAAATGGGTACTAACAAATTGTCTGCTTTTTTTAAATTGTCCTTGAAAAATAATAAATAACTTTTATGTTAAGATGGATATGTTGATTGTGTTTCTCAATATTTTTTTTTTTACAAAAAAAGATATTCGGTAAAGGAATATACTAAATAGCATGGTAGTTGATTTAGAATTTCAAACTTAATTATTGAATTATTCGGTGTTTTTGTAATTTACAAGCAGCCATCCAAAAAGGCAGGAACCGTTGCTAAACAACCCACCCTTAAATCCGGGAAATCCACTGGTCAAAATCAACAAAAAAAGAATCTCAAGGCCGACTCGCCTCAGATCGAGACAGTCAAGAGCCAAAACAAAGAATCGCCACCAAAAAAATCCAAAAAAGCTTCTAAAAATCGCAATGTGCAATCGGAAAACGAATGTACCGATCATAAAAATCGCAATGTACAATCGGAAAACGAATGTACCGATTATAAGAACCCTAATGTACAATCGGAGAACGAATGCACCGATTATATTGAATTGAACATGAAGCTGATTGACAATGATCAACAAGGTGGACAAAAAGAAATTGTTTTACCTGCAACTAAAATCTTCCTCCCCGTGAAGGTATGTCGGCGTGTAGAAAATGTAGATATTTTTTTTTTGGTTTCATATTTCACGGCCACACCTGCACCTATAGTGGTGAAAATTTCTTCAAATCACACACACTGAATTAAAATTATTTTACCCCACGCAGAGTGAATTGAACTTTAGCAAGCTTATATGCTTTTAGACTTGTAATGGTGGGCATTCACAGTTTGAATGACCAATATAACATTCGCCGTATTCGATGCTTTTATTTGATTTTTTTTCAATCATCTAGCCATATTCAAGATAACTGAAGACACATAAATCATTCTAGAAAGATAACGCTAGTGTGACCACGGCATAGTTCGCTAAACGCACAAACCTTCAGGGCGCAGGTGTGACCCAGGCATTTATATAATTTCAACATAGTAAACTCCTGACCTTCCCAATCGACGGTTTGAATGTTTTATTTGCATGGACACTAACACAATTGGGTTCTGTATTGTCAGAGGTGTATTCAATATAAAAGTAGTATTTGTCCTTATTATTTTTTCAACAATTTGTACTGTTATACAAGTTGTATAAAGTAATTATTTCATAATGTAGGGTAATTCAACCGAAGTGAAAAGCAGCCAAAGTTCGCTAGCTAGCGAAGTAGCTAAGGCGAGGCAGTACATCAAGACCTCTCTAGAATGTGTGAGTATTAACGAACATGGTTACTGAGACTTCAAACCACACCTACATTACCGTCAAACATCACAAGCTCCACAATATACAATTATTGATATAATTTTTTTTAAAACTGCACTGGTGATTGTTTTTCGTGGTGGCTTTGCAGATTGCACTATTTTTTTTTTTTTTAATTTGCTTTTATTAAAAATATTAATTTGGTTGTACAAAGTTATCCGTTGTATAAATAGTCATCTTTTTCTTATGGTGAAGTTTTAGTTTTATGTATTTTTTTAATTATATATATTTTTTTTTATTATGTACCAGGTATTCTTAAATTAAAATCTCTTAATTTTTGCAATGTGATAAATCGATTCGGCACAAATTTTAAATTGATATTTCAATAGCTTAGGAATATTTTGCTGCAAATCTGTATTGGAAAAAAGTGATCACTCTAAATAACTAATGAAACATGTAGTTTTAAAAAATAATGCCTGAACCCATTTGCTTAGTCATGATTAGTGACTCCAATGGAGAATAAAAACTATTAATTTAATAAATATATTTAATGGGGGAATTATGTTATAGATGGACACGGTGCTCTCAAATGTAAATAATTGTGCTTCGGTCGATATTTCAACACTCAACGCCACCATCGCCGATCTGAAAAACATGGTAATCAGCATAAGAGAAGACGTGGATGTGTTAAAACAGCAAGTTGCAGCAATTTCAGCGGTAGTATAATTTTCATTTGCAGTAAATCAAACAGAAATTATCTATAAAGAGTTAAAGTTTAGTAATTGATTAGCAGGGCAGCTCAAAGTCTTGTGCCCCAAACCCAGCTCCACCCAAAGAGGATTCTGACGATGGCGTTGATCTTGTGGGCTCAGATTCCGAAGTCGAAGTCGAAGTGAAAGTACAGAAGAAAGCTCCCGCCCACCACACAAAAAAATCCAAAAAACATTAAAGCTCTCTGCCAACACATTATACTCAAGAAGTTATAGATTTCTCGGCCCAGTGTATTTCAAGTATTTTCAAGCAATGGATTATGTTCACGTAAAAGTGACATTGTTCCGGTTATCATTATCTATTATTATCGAATGCTTTCTATCGGTCTTCTCTGTTGCTTCGTTCAAACTCTCACCTCAATATATTTAATAAACTAATTAAACATCATTATATATTTTTTATTTCAACTGGATTAATTAGAATAACAAATATTAGAATTGAATTATAAATAATTGAATATTGATTTCATAAATAACATGGAATATTAATAATTTTCGCTCTATCGTTATACATTTTAATTTGTAATATAATAATTGAATTAGTTGTGGCGGCGACCACTAGTTGAGTTTTATCCAAACGATCATTCATTTGGACTGACACCGTTTCCAACTGCTGAAGATCATCTATCGATAGTTCTGCAATGTGAATGAAGCCAGCGAAACCTTGATATGTGTATACTTGTATTTTTTCCCAGTTTTCTATAAATACTATCATGGTTTGTTGATTATCCAACTGTACGATCTTCAGCGATGATGGCTTGTAAGCTGCTATAGTTTGGAATATCTTTCCTTGTAACAAATCTTCATAGATCTTAAACAAACAATTCAAAAAACCACTTAAATTATTATTTAATAAGAAAGTTACTAGATATGGCCATTGGTGAGAAGTCACATGGATAATCCGAATAATTCATTTTTAAATTATTTCAAAATACAGATAAATGACTATTTAAAATGGTAATAGGTAAATGAATATCTGTTGCCCCCAATAAAATAATTAAAATTTGTGTCTTCAATAAAAAAAACTTTAAACAAAACAATTCTTCTATTAGACAATATCACAGCAACTCCACGATTAAGATAGATACTAATTCCAATCATAACATTAAAGATTATTGGCGGTCATATATTTTAAAAGAATCAGAAATTTAAATCTGCTTAGGACAAAATGACGATCAATTATTTAAGCCGTGCTTAGATTATTAAACTTCTTAAAGTTTATAAAAATTAGATAACGATAAAATAACCAAAGACCTCTGGCTTACAAGCGAGATGTAAGAATCGATGATCAAACCAAACTTTATAATTTAATTACTCGCAAATCAAGAATTATAAGAGTTAACGGAGGTTTTATATCGCCCTCAATCAGAAAATCCCAAAGAAGAAAAGGAGGATCAATAAAATTTTAATACGGGCAAAAAATTAATAAAAGATCAAAAGGAGGAATCATGAATTGATTTTTTTAAATATACCTTAATCATACTGTAACTAGACTTGTCTATTTGGATATTTGTCCATACAGCAGCCACAAGTTTCTCATGATTGAGTCCTACTGTAAAATCTAATAACTCATCAGCAGATAAAATCATTTCATCTTCAAAGTAGATATCTTCCAACTGCATTTTATTCTGATGATTGGTTATGAATGCAGAGTTATTTAAGTTGGTGAGTATAACGTCTTTTGGCGATTCATACGGTAAAAATTTAAATGAATTTCCATTCAAAACATCAGTCTCTTTTGATATCACCAACTTTTCATCTTTCATAATGTGTGGGATATGATATTTCTCTATATTTATATCTCTGATACCGTAAAATATTCCTTGTTGTTTGGAGACTTGAATTGAGTCAAGAGAAGGGATAGAAGAGATATGCTGTGGATAAAATCAATTATTATTCTAATTAAGTATAGTATATAATAAATAAATGATAAAACCTGTATATATAAGCCATCAAAGCTGAAAACTTCCATCTCGTTGAGTCTACAGTCACAACCATAAATTGTTTCAGAGAGGAGATACATTTTTTGACCCTGTTTTACAGAGCGCCATTTAATCGAACATCCACTTTCGAATTGTTTGAAAAATTCAAATGATTTGATGTCTGCATTGAATATCCACATTTCACTAACACAACTCATTTTTTTGGTCAAGATTATAAAATTTTCAGTGTCATGTGAAAAGCTGTGCGTTACACTTTCACTTGTGTATATTTGTTGTATTTCATCGAAGTTGCTGAACATATATGGTTTGTTGTTTGATAATTTTGCCAATTCGTTTACAGCAATGCACAATTCGACATATCTTTTGACATAATCATTCTCTCTCTCCTTCGATTTCTGAACCATTCCTTTTGCAAAATATTCCAAATTGTTGATTGGAATATTTTGTAAAGTGCCTCGTCCTGAGACATTTGAATGGAACTGCATTGTTCCCAGAATATTCCAATTTCCCTTGATGATCTGCGGCCTATCATCATAATGTGGTGGGATTTTAAACACCGCATTTTTCATCCACAAGTCTAAATCTATATTTGATATTGTGCCCGTTATATTGACATCATTTTTAAAGTTTGTTTCACCCAGAAACTTATAATTTCCTATCAAAACTTGATTTGTATCCAGACGGACAATCGACTCAAAGGGATGCGAATTGATATTATCAATATAAACTTTGTTTTTAACAATAACATTTGAATGGAAAATTATTTGATCACTCAAGTCCTATAAGAGATTGGAATTGATTATTATTAAATTAACTATTACAATTGTACTATAATTACCAATAGAAGAGTTTGTATTTTTTCTTCCAATATTATTGAATTTAATAGATTTTTTACAGTGATATTTGAATTAAGGTATAGAGTGTCAACAATAACTTCATCGTTGATATTTTGATTATCATCGAGATATATAATTTTTTTCATGTCATAATCATTCAATAAATCTACATACATATTTCCTTTTACAATAATATTGTTGAAAATTTTACGCCCTGAAAAATAATTTATATAGTATTCAATAGATTGATTTTTAAGCACTTTTTTATACCTGGAACGTGTTGTCCTCTTTTCGACATTGAATTCTCTTTCCATTCCTCAATATGACATCCTTGGATATGCTTACAGTTGATGTTTCCTTCGACTATTAACGATTTTTCTACATAAATAGGAGTTGTGAATTGAAGTTGACCATTTATAAATGGATCTTCTTGGAGGATGACAATATTGTTTATTAGCTCTTCCAGATTGATTCCGTTGTAATAGTTTTTGATATCAAATTTATCATATATAGAAACTTTTCCATTGAAGATCACCGGTTTTTCAAAAGATGTTTTTGAATTTTTTTTCACCATAGTGGAGAGAAAGTATTCTAAATTATATTGGTCATTGAATAATCCCTTCACAAACAAATTTTCAATGCTACTATCCTTCATATAAATATCTCCAAACACTTGATATTGGTTGTCTCCTATAGGTTGAAATGATTGGGAAGAATCCCTCAAAGATACTCCGTCAATCATTCCATGTACTTCTAGGTTTCCGTTAACAAGTATTTTTTGATTTATATAAAGTGCACATTGAATTATTTGATCTGTTCCAGAAGTGAGTAGATTTTTCAAAGGAATATCATTGATTTTGCTCATATTCACGTAGTTTTCCACAGTGAAGCCTTTTTTGAAATTCTTTCTACCGGTTATATAGATTTCTGAATCTGACTTTTTTACAATGTCGTTGAGGAAATTATCAAAATTTCTCCCATAGACATTTCCAGCTATTTTTAATTCATCAAAGTATACTTCATTGGCGAAAGTTATCATCCCCGGTATTTCATTTCCATAGTCTTCTTTCAACCAAATAGCTTCTTCAGATAATTGTCTTAAATTTTGCCCATTTATAAAATCCACATTAAGCTTTCCTTTGACATTCAAAGATCCGATTTCTACATTTCCCGATAATATTTCTTCATTTAAATTTTTCCTCTGATACACAAACCTTTTTATTTCATCAATAGAATAGTCATTAACGTATTTGAAAAACATATTTTCCATGGTGCAATTCCTAATTGCTAATGGAGCCGTTATAATCTTATTTTCTGATCTACTTAATCGAATATTGTCAAACTCTTCGAGATTTATGCCAGAAATTTTGTCTAGAGTGTTCATATTTCCTTTAACGATTGCATGGTTTAGAACAATATTTTCAAACTCTGCTTCTTTTAGTATAAAATCTTCTTTTGTGACGTCAATTGCATCAGTTTCCACATTCCAGTTATTACAAGTTTTCATGACTTCTATATTTTCTGCCTCTAAATCGAATAATCTACCACCTAAAGAAGGACTGTCCTCAGTGAATTCCTCTTCAAATGTTAAATCAGACATGATTATTTGATCTCCAGTTAATTTAACTGAAGTCTTTATTAGGTCTGTTAAATTTACTTGATCGATTGTTCCAACAACTTTAATTTTTCTAAACATAATATCACCATGCATGTTTTCTACATCAATATCTTGATCCGTATCCAATGTAAGTAAATCTGTCAATCTTCTTTCATTAACAAAACCAGATTGTACTGAAATACCTTCATCAAGATTCATATTTCCTTCGAAAATTTTCATGGAATCGACAACAATTGGTTGGTCACTTTTGAAAATAACATCTTTAAATATATTTCTTAAGTTGGTCCCATTAAATTTATTTTCCACAGTGACACTTCCTTCTACTATAAGATTACGAAAAATTGTATTTGAATTTATCATGTTTGTTTCAGTCAATTGAGGATTACTCAAAAACGAGTCTAATTCTTTGCCAGTAATTTCTCCATTCACCTTAAGATAATAAAATTTCGTTTTAAACATAATTACAAATTGATAATATGTAAAATACTTACATTCATTCTTTCTGATATTGTTAAATCAAAGAATGTAAAATTATCCAATCTCTGTTTGGTATTTAGTGTGACAATATTATTTACATCAATGTTGCTGATAGTTTCTTCACAGTCTATTTCGTCAACTTCAATTTCTTTCAAAAATGTTTTATGTGCTGTGAATACTGCAACGTTATCACCCGAATGGTAAAAATCATCGGGAAATGAAAGATCATTTAATAAATGAAAATCAGTTTCACCCTCAGAAGATAATTCCTAAAATATAAAAAATACCATACCATATAATAATTCTTACTTAAAATGAATAGATTAAAGTGTCTTCAATACTCACACCTTCGACAATCAACTCATCCATAATAATGGCTCGGTTTGTAAATATAACACTATTGATATATTCATTCCATTTTTTCCCATTTATAGTATCAAAATATAAATTCTTCTCAACTTTCAGTGTTTTTAATCTCATTTCTTTTACTTGAATATCATCAAAATTATTTCTTTCATATTCTTTAGACAATCTTTTCAGTCCAGTTTCAGTAAAATCAAAATTATTGACAGTATTTTCGACATTCAGGCCATTTATAATATTTAAGCTTTCAAAATATAATGGTTGAAAGTATTCGTCTTTATTTATTTGATTAGGCAAATAAATATCATTTTTAAAATTGATATTATTTACTTTTCCGTAGTCATGAAGATTTATATTTTCATTGATATTTATATAGTTAATCATTTCTATATCTCCATTAACATGTACGGGAGAGGTCTGATTCTTTGGATTTGCAAATTCAACATCATTGATTCGAACAACATCAAATGTTTCCCTTTCGAGATATCCAGTATTTTTTTTCCCATGTATTGTAAGAATTTTATTCTGTGGAATCTTCTCGGCCGTTTTCAAAACTTCATCTACTTTGACATCATTAATATAGACGAAGTTAGCCGTATCAACTTGAACTTTACCACCGACTGTGATTCCACCTCTGATTATGATATCTTGAAGGAACTCAGATAAATCATCAATTTGTGTAATTGAGTTTTCCAGTTTGTGTATGATTTTTGTAATTATTTCATGATTATCTTTGATGATATTGAATAAAACACCCATATCCATATTGTAATCTACATTATTTAAATTCCTTCCACCAAGCAGAACTTCTCCATTTATATTGATGAAGTCTTCCAAATTCCCTTCAATTTTTACTACAGGTGCATGGAGTTCTTTAATTTTCCAGTTTTCTAAAATAATAAATATTATTATTTATGCATAAGTAAACAATTGAAGAAATCTCACCTGCCATAAAATGATCTTCATTTCCTGGAATACCATTAATAAGCATAGTTTTTGCCCTATTTAATATGTCTTGCTGTTTGAGAAATTTGTCTTGGAGTGTATGTTTCATATCGATAATCTTTTGAATTTCTAATTCATAGGGGTCTGGAATATCCACCTAAAACGTTTAATATAAAAAGCATGGTTTAAAATTTGAGTTTATTATTTGAAACTTACAATTTCTGTTTTGATCTCAAACATGATTGGTGAATATTCTTCACTTGCCGTCAGGATACTGTTTACACCAGCTTTAGACTTGATGATACCTGAACCTTTTATACCCTTTTCACCTTCAGCGTCTAGGATACAAGAAAATCCAAACATTTCTTCTTGATGTGAGATACAGGGACTATGATCTAACAATTTAAAACCATTCCCATTCCATTGCAATGCTTCCAATATACTGCTTGAATGTGAATGATGATCTAGCTTATGTTGAAATATGACAACTGCACTATCCCTGTGTTAAAAGGTAGAATTTAGAGGATTAAGCTAAACGGTGTTGAAATTTTATTATTTTCGTACCAAAAATCATTCATCGATATGGGAAGCCATAACTCTACATGATCAATATGAATATCGTGGATTATTTTTGGTATAAATTCATCACCATCAACTTGATAGATTGCAGAGTCATCTCCTCCGATAGCTAGGAATAATTCAGTTCCAGCAGTGAATGAAACCACACATTCAACATTTGAACTGTAAAATGTCTGCAAGTTTGTATATTTTAAAATAAATGAACAATTGAACATGAATATATTTAAAAAAAAAATCACCGTTAAAACTGTATATTTCTTTGTATCTTGTGCATATTTGTAAACTAAGACAGTTTTGTGATCATCTTGAGTAACAGCCAAAAATATACCATCGTTCAAAACAGTTGTTTTACCATAACCGGAATATTTTCCTTCGAACCAATAATTATCAAACAGCTGCACATTGTAAATTGCTGGAAATTAAATTGTGTTTAGTTGAATTTAGGTGTGATTGTTTGTTTCAAAGTATCTTACAAAGATATCTTGAGCCGTCATGATTTTCTTGAATGATTGCTATTTTCCATTCATGATTCAACTCATAAATGTTAATGTGGATCACACTGTCTGATAAATTCCAAGACCACACTTGAATCAATTGATTATCATCTGCAATTAAAATGATTGATTATTACCATGAATGAGATAATATAATAAATGTTTATATATACCTGATATTTTGAACCAATTAATCTTCATATCCTGAGCTAATATCAGTATAGTCTCAGAACATTTTTCAAAAGGATTCCACCATTGAAACATTGCAATGTTTGTAATATAATCATCAAAATCTGAATATCATATAATATCCTTTTAGTTAATTATCTGTGTTAATTATTGAATTAATTTTACCATGATTATCAACAATTGGTCCTCTTTCACCGAGTGTTACTAAAGTAAGTCCATGTTCGTCTCTTCCAGCTGCATGGTTTTCAATGGTTGTCCACTCAAATATTTGCTTATCCAGACTAAACGACTTTTCAGCAATCACTTGGTTGATGCGGATCTCTTCATTAATTCAAATAAAATTACTAACGGAGGTTTTGTCTTGTGAAAATAATAGACATATTATGTTGATTGACTTTATTATTTTTCAATGCGAATCCAACAACAATTTAATCAAACTATAAAATGTTCAATACCTTGTCTATTGTAAGAGCCAGTGTCGAATTCGTATGGCTGTCTTTGTGATGCAATTTCTTCATCATTGAAAGCCTTCAAATCTTCCAATATTTGTTCTACATTTTTATAGTTACTATCGGATACAACATTGTTTTCATTTATCGATTGTCTGCTTTCGATTATATTGAGATTACTTGTTTTGGGTTTTGTGATTACTCGTTTTTTGATGTGGGACCTGCTCATTTCATCACTTGGAATTGATTTTAATAAATCGTTTACTTCGTCCGAAACCAGAGACCTCTTTGCAACTTTGTGCATTTCCAATGAATCGTTTAGTAATTGAATGATACTATTTTTAGCTAATTCAAGATTGTAGTTATACACAATATCTGACAATTCTTCATTATAATCTTTCTCGTTCCAATTCCAGGTAATATTGGACAGTGACAAAGGCTCCGTTTGAAATATGATCATTTTATTTACATTTGCGGCATCATTAGAAGACTCATTTGATTCTTGCGATTCTGATTCATGCTCTGAATCGTTTTCTTCCTCTGTTGTATTATCATAATTGATATTTTGATGAGATATTTGAATCACTCCCGAAGGTCTTAGCAATTCTACCCCAGTCGATGAGTCCGAATCAGAATCACTGCTGTAGACTGAATCAGTCATGGAAGATTCAATATCTGAAGGATTGTCACTCGATTCAAAGGAATTAACAAAACCGACTATACTCGCCGAAGACTCTAGATCCTCCACGTCTCCTCTTAAGATAACCCTGATTGATGATAAATCACTATCTGAATCTATGGGGTCGCTAGGTGAATAATTCCACGATTCATTAGACCACACGTGATGACCATTTGTCTGGATATTGTTTCCTAGATTACCCGCATTCATTTCAAGTTCTGGGTCAATTATGGCATGGCGGATTGGTTGCATTGGTCTATTTCGGTTATCGTTTGATTCGTCGCCATCATTTGTAGGAATCTGGAAGTATTACATTAACATAATGATATTTTTTTTAAATTAAATAACACAATAAAACAATCTTACATTCAATGCTCTGGAGACTATAAAGCAAGATGTGAATACAAATAAAATAAAATTCATTTTAAATTCACATGACACACAAACATACAGTTGAAATTGTATAACTGCACTGCGATATATTAAAGTCGACCAAATTGTTGTAATTATTATAAGGTAGATCGTGTAAATTGACCAGGTATATTCAACAGTGGGAATTAAAATATGTATAATATTTATATTTAAGCTCATTGATTGTAGAAAATAAAATAATGAATGTACAGAAAGATTCTTCTAATGGGACTTTTTATTTTTATTCATATAAATCATATGATTTATATCTCATTTCATGTACTTTATTTAGTTTCATTTGATTTAAGGATTTTTAATTATTATATTACCACCGTGGACGCGCTTTTTTAACATTCATCACAAGTTTTGATTGTTAATTGCTTATTTGATTTAAAGTAAAATATATTGATAATGTAACCAGATAGTTAATTATTAAGTTGATCATAATTTTAAGTATTCATTTCAACTATATTTATTACTAATTAAATGTATTTTTTTCATTTTTATATTTATTGAATATTCCCATTATAATACATATTTTAGTAATTTGATGATATGAATAAAAAAATATATTTTCTTCATGTGAGAACTTCTTCCCAAAAGTGTGAAACAAGGATTTTTTTTATTAATTTCATACTTTTTATAAACAAAATAAAATTAATAAAATATTTTCAAAGCCCTTTTTGCATTCGCGGCGTGAGCGCATTTTGATTTCAGTCGAATTATATCAACTATGATTATTTATTGATATATTTTTTTCAATTAGATATGCTTATGACTGCTTCTTCTTTTTTGGATTGGATTTTTAAACTCGGTTGAAATCCGGTTTAAAAAATGACATATCAATAAAATGTTATGGTTGCGAATATAATGTTTCAAATTCTCCCGGAACGAATGACTACATTTTTTAACTCCGAACCGTATCTGCCTTTTTTATCGAGAAAATTCAATGTATAATAAGAGTCCATAAAATGTGATTGTTGAATTGATTGTTGCTTCTGTTATGGCTATTTTCAGGTCGGCAACACCAAACATTCCTTTTCTTTGTAATTGGTCCATACATTATTTATAAACGCGATACGAAATAAATAAATAATACAAAAAAAAATCACACAAACCTTCTCGACCGATATTAATTCATTTATATATTTTGCAGCCGTAATATTGATTGAAATTTAAAACAAAACCATACTTATCAATATATATATATATATATATATATATATATATATATATATATATATATATATATATATATAGCAGAGAGTATATATATGAGTTTATATATATATATATAGTAGTATATATATATATATATATATATAAAATTTCATATATATATATATATATATATATATATATATAGCAGTTATATATATATATATATATATATATATATATATATATATATATATATATATATATATTTAAACTCATATAGTCAATTAAACAATACGAAAGTCCAGTGAATTGATGAAAATATTGCAACAATTTTTTTTTTGTCTACAAAATTAATTAAATATAAATATTATCTACGGAATTAATCCATTAATGCGATGATTTAACATTCACCACAAGATTTGTTTGCCAATCCCTTATTTAATTTAATTAAAATATTAAGAGATCAGTTCCATAACCATGAACTCAACATTGACCTATTTTGAGTAAAATGACTTTTTATTGCATTTATGCATATATTACATTGTTTTTTCCTAATTAAAAGAAACAATGTAATATATGCATATTATTTATTATTCCATAAATTATTAAGGCCAGGTTCGCGCAATTAAAGTCTAAAAATAAAAAAATAAATTATTCTCATGATATTTTTCAATTAAATAAAAAAAGGATATGATCATTTATTCATAAAATAGCCGAATAGTATATTTTTTATAATATTAACTATTTGCATTTGTGGCTTCCAAGTTAAATTATAAGTTTACTCTATGCCAGGCTTGAAAGGGTTAAATTATGAGTTATTTCAATTGGTAAAGCGTTAAGCCTGAAGGGATTTTAGTAACTAGTGCAATAAATCGTCTTCTTAATTATTTGAAGATAATAATAAATAATACACAAGTAGATGCGTCTAATTTTTATGATAGAGATTGCTGATATATTAAAAAAAATGTGTCGAAAACAGGAAGCATACATGTTAAATTAAATTATTAATTTGACGAAGCAAAATATTTAATAATAATCGTTTACTAAAGAGGGATCCAATTTATTCTAT
>JAGTTH010004154.1:0-34297 GCA_022606485.1 Agraylea sexmaculata | reverse complement strand
CCACATTTTCATAATACATAAATATATCCTATCCAAATACATTACTTTACTCCCTTGGTCTGGGTGAATATGTACATGTTTTTATTCATAGTAAGGTGTATATGTGTAGGTGAATTTTATAAAACCTAAATTCGATCAACACCACCGATATTAGAAGGCCAGACAAGTGGATGATAAATATCAAGATAGCGCGTCTGTTTGGTCCACAATCTTGATATTTATACATCCAGTTGTCTGGCATTCTTATCGGCGGTAACTCTTCAATCCGATTTCCTAGATTATAAATAAAATATTCAGTAAATAACACAGAAAACCTATTTTTACAACCGAAAATTTTCAAGAAGAGAAGAACATAATATTATAAGCTTGGATTTATATTTATATATATATATATATATATATATATATATATATATATATATATATATATATATATATATATATATATATATATATATATATATATATATATATATATATATATATATATAAACATTATTATAAGTTTGCAAATAATATATTTAAAGGTAGGTTTATGCTATAGTAACAATTAGTTACAACTATTAAGAGTAAAACTGCAGATGATTTAATTCAAAAACGGATTTTTAGTTTTTACGTAATTGTGTTACCCAGCGAATTATATTACAGCTTTTATTAGTTTTTTTAATATTATTAATTATTTTATGGTTTTTTCCTGGTGTCTTAGGGGGGTCTTTATTTATATTTAATCCATAACATGTAATTAGATTCAAAATGAAAATAAATGCATATTTCATTCAAACAATGGATTTTTTTGTTAATCATCCATCGAATTAGACATGATAAATATGAACAATTCATTGGAAATCTTATCATTTTTTTAAGTAAAAAAAATGTTTTAATTGGCTTGATGAGAAGTTTATCAAATGTTCTATAAAAATGGACTTGATAAACCATTTATGAATAAATAGAAATATTCAGAAAAACCAGGCATTTTTATAAAATAAAAAATCGGTTTTATCATCTAATTTGCTAGATTGGATTATTCATATAATTCAAACAAAAACATCTTCTTCGTATACTTAAGCTTGTCACAATATCTAATATTTAAATGTTTGCTTCTTAATTAAATATTAAAAATACTCTCCACTGAGATAAAATATATTCCCTAGGTTGTTACTCTGGGGTCTAATATCCCTCTTTGAATTTTCCGCATAATCTTATATAAGTAGCTCTTTCTTGTCTATCTTATTATACATTTTTCTCATAATAATAATAAATTTATTCTCAAGCCAATCATAAGGGGACATTTTTATATAAAAAATTGCAAAGGTGTGGTCACCTGAGTTCATCATCGTTGATAGTGAGGGCACGACTTGGAAAATGATTCAGAAGAAGATTGTGATGATAAGTTACTTGTATTTTGATGCACAGTCACAAAATAAGAGTAACATAACCGACATTATTATATTATTTTGCACGTGCAGATGAGCCTTTTAAAATTGTATAAAAAGCTGTTTTATTTTTATTTATAGCCCGAAGAGTATTTGAAGCATACAATTTGGTATACTACCTATAAAAAATATATCATTTTCATTTATACTGATTAAATAATTGACGCAACAATGAATACACAGCAATTCCCATTTATATATATATATATATATATATATATATATATATATATATATATAAAAACATTATTATAAGTTTGCACCTAATATATTTATAGGTATTTTAATTTATACTGATTAAATTATTGACGCAACAATGAATACACAGCAATTCCCATTTTTAAAGCATAAACTAGTCAATTTCAATAATTTTGGTAGTAATTTAACCTATTAAAATTTCCTAGGTAATTTTTGAGTGTAATCTTTTGACAATTTACAATTATTAAAAAAATATAAATATGAAATATAATTTAGGCATGACCCAATTTATGAGAACATACAATTTATTGTTTACTATTAATCGGGACTGTTGACCAAAGCCTAAAAATAGCTTTTGGAATTAAAATATGTACCATTTTGAAAAAAAAAATTTTTTGAAACCCTAGAATAAAAATAGCAATTTTTAATTAAATACAAAGATTGTATGCATGCATTTTTTAGAAAAATTATCAATACACCACGTATATTTTTATATGAATTAAAACCTGTATATCCGGGATCAAATATATGAAGATCTAAATACATAAAAATGGAGGAAAATTTATGAATTCCATAATCCAATATTAGAATTAAGATTTTGAAGATCGGTTATAATTGATACAAATTAAAAAATAAATAAATATTAATTTATTTAATCAAATGTGTTGGTTAATTTCGATGTTAACATCACAAACGTGTTAGATTTTAACTACGAACGAATTTAGCCGCAAGTGATTCGTGCTTTTAGTATACACGCTGTAATAAAGACAACACAAAAAATATATATACCCACATCCTTTCATCTCTTTCAAATTAATACTTTTATATAAATGAATGAGTGGGAAAGAGTCGCATGTATTATTTAGCCCCGAGACTTTGAAGACAAGGCCGAATCAGTTAATATTTTATATGGGATCGACTCTGTTGCCAAGCCGTATAAAATAAGCCCTACAATTGTGAATCCAAAAAGGTCAAGTGTATTCCTCTGGAGGTTTAAATAATTGAATTATTATTTTTATTTATGGTGATTTTGTGATGTTTTTTAACAGAGGGAAGGGTGTTTTAATCGTGGTGGTGGAGTTGGGTCTATCACTCTTCTTTTCGTTTCCTCTTCTCTTTATTGCTCACAGGAGGACGCCTTTTTTTCGCTCCTAACAGCTTTTTTAAATTTATATACATCCGCTACCAAGATTTGCACATTCAAAGAAATATTTTTTTATAAAAAAACAAGACTGGGGCATTTCGAAAATATATTCCTCAACCTAAAGTTATCACTCTGTTGCATAAAAATAATTACCTAACAAATGAATCATTCACATCTGTAAATGTTTTTCTAGATTTTTATTATTTAATATGAAGTATCTCTAATGTTGTTAATTATATATTCTGTACACCTAAGTCTAATTCATAAGATATTTTGTATTATATTAACAATGTAAAATTCAAATTGTAATATAACAAATGAATAAAAACAAGCATCGTTTTCTTGATGGAATTTCATATTTATTTTTAAAAAAATACGGTGATTTGACGATTGTTCATTATTTGAGATTTTAAGGCCTTTGTCATAATCAGAGAAAAATCAGTGGATTTTTTTTAATAATTACTTACCAATAATTTATCCAACATAGGTTAGAGCTTAGGAAAATATTTTGTTCCTTCACTGCATTATGATAATATTAAAAAAATATGCCGTATTATTTTTTTTTCTCAACGACTGTTCTTATAATATTTATCTAAATATAAAATATTACTAACTTTTTACGTCCAGTTTATATTTATAATAATTCTGATATATGATGTTTGTTTGGATAGAGAGTAATTTAGTGAGTTGTGCTAGATCTGAATATAATTAGTGAGTATACGAATAAAACTGGCCGACTAGAGCTTGTTAGTATTGGTTTATACGCATACGCAACGCATGCACACACTCATTACACTATTATATTGAATACGGCCGTTAAAATCCACGTGCATGATTGAACAACGTAAAAAATATATCTAGTCATATGAATTAATAAAGATATTTATAAAAAAGAAGCAACTGTATTGTTTTTATATCACTTCATTGATATCTTCACTCTATGCCGAAACGGAACGGACTAATATTAAGAATATGCATATGTTTTCACAGAATATATTTATTTATAAGCTTATGATATAGATACAACTTGGGTTATACATTTTTGTGTTAATCTTCTGTAAATATTTTTTTCGATAGCTCATTTTATTATAAAATAATAATGGAAACGAATATGATGGTACACACGAAATGAAACATTTTCGTTTAATATTGAAAGCATATATCCGTGAAGAGTGAGTATCACATGTGACATTTTTTCATTTCATAGAATAATAGAATGTGAAGCATTTGAGATTGTCTTTGACGTGCAATATAAGGCTTAATAATTCAGAGCGTGTTGAAGGAAATGAGGAAATAAATTTGGGTGCTTGTGTAATTCAAGAATTCTTTCAAACATGAGTGAGTGGAAGCTTTGTTCGGCATTCAAACCCCCTTTAGAACCATTTCCAGCCACCCTTGCGACGGTGTGTGTGTGTGTTTTCCATCCCTTTTAAGTCGGACGCCCTTATTTACGGTTATTGCGAGGATTTCATTCCTTCTCTCACTCGATTCATTAAGTTTTATGCACTTTTTTGTGTGCCAGTCAATTCTTTGCACTCGTTGTTTTGAGTCGCCCTCTTTTATGATCCAATATCGTCAAATTGTGAGCAAGTTCAGCCTCTTCAAATAGAATGCTGCACTCCTTTGGACAAACAAACTGAATCTAATCGTTATGGACATTGTTACTTCTGCCTCCTTGATTATTTATCTGCTTTCGAGTATAAATTGACATTTACAATTATTATCGTAGCTATACAGGTCTTTACATCGAACATTTCTTTATTATATTATATTGGGGGGGTTGAATTAGTTTTCGCCGTTTGTTTGTAAAATTGTATTCAAAGTATTATTGCCCTTCTTTTTCTACTACTTTAACCCATCTTTCAGGAAGAAGTCTGATTCCCCTGTAGAAAAACATCTAGTCTTTAGAGGCAATCCAATATGCCACATGTCACGAGTCGACAATCATTCACCATTAATGTGTTTTTATTTCCCGCCCATTATTTCTATAATTGAATACTATTATTCATGTCAAATTTAAATAAATCATTCTCATGTTAGTTCTAGGTAAAAAGATTTATATACTCTGTGCACCTAAGACTATTTCCAAAGATGTATTGTTTTATCAATCATTGTAAAAACTTATGCATAATAAAGAAATTGTAACATGACAATGCGAGACCACATATTGCAAAATCAGTCAAAGACCTCCTGGACTCCAATGGTTGGGAAGTTTTACTCCACCCGCCTTACTTTCCAGATGTAGCACCATCAGATTATCATATTTTTCGGTCAATGCAACATGGTTCGTCAGGTGAACTTTTCAAAGCTACCGATAAGTTGATTTGGGGATAATAAAATTATATTAAAAAAAAATATATAACATTTATTATTACAAAAAAACGGTGGAAACTAATTCAACCCCCTAATGAAAATTATATCTATTCAAAGTTACACCGCGCATGTAGAAATAATATTATTTGTCAATTAATAAATGCTTACAATTAATATAATCTTAAAATATATCTATCGGACTACCCAATAGGTATAGAATATTAATTAAATTCTGCGTTATATGTAAAAAAAAGCGCGTCCGTCACTTACGATCCTATAATCCAAGTCTACTTTTTAGTCAAAATATTATATTTTCAGTATGTATTTAGGAATCGCAACTCACGCAGAAGGAAGTTTTGGGACTGTTACAAGAATGTGGGAGAATTTCTCATAAAGATTACACGACAAATTCCGAGGAAATGTCATTAGTGGTCCAGGACCCCACAGGCACAGGAATTTTTATATAAATAAATGATAAATAGGGGTACGAATTATTTCTTCAGCCAATGATTGCAAGTCCTCGATAGGTATATACAATATTAGGTAAGAATTGTTCGTATTCGATATTATTTTAACACAGTAATAAAATGACTTATGGTGGGTTTTCGTGGATTTACTTGCCGGTTGTTTGATATGCGTAATCTGATTTAATCAAAAGTACAATATGAATGGTGTAATAAAATAGAAAAGCGGAGTGAGTTCCCCTTTATTGGTTGTTTATTCATTCATTAAATGTACATTACGTACAATCACTCTAATGACCTTCTCAAAAAACTATAATTCCACTTTATTGCTTAGCGTCTTCTATTCACAATCTAATGTATCAGGGTTGTACACGAATTTGTATTTATAATATACTCATAATATTTATAATAATCGGTCTTGAACTGTATTTATTGAATAAAATCATCATTGAATTCTATCAGAGGTATTTATAATAAAATATTTATATTTTTAACAACAACCGGGCGACAGCGTGACGTCATACATACTTTTGAGACGCTACGACCTCCCTTTTCTATAAATTAAGTGATCGCACAACAATCGCGCACTTCTGAATCTACCCTAATAATTGTTTCAAGTTTAATTGTAATTTGTGATTAAAATTGTAACCAATTATTATGGATTAAGGTTATGTATTTTTGTAATGTCATATTAAAGCATATTAAAAAATAAAATACAGTAAACTTACATATATTTAAGTGTCATGCGTATTGTTTTCATACATTCGAACGTGTCCGGCACTACTACATATACTTCATACATGCGTGGGCTGTGGCCACCTGCAATATTGTAGTCTCCTAAATTGTAGTTCGCATTTATTGATCATTGCCAATTTATTTATGTCATTCGTATTGTTTCCATACATTGTAACATGGCCAGAACTACTACATGCGTATATTATACATATACTTCATACATACACGGGCTGTGGCCACCTGCAACACTATAGTCACTAAAATCTGACACTCAAAAATATTATTATGTAAACTGTATAAACATATTATTTTTATATACAAGTTTTATCATATTAAGCGAAAGACGGTGTAATGTTATTAGAAAGCTCAATAAGTGACACTTAAACAATACGAGCGGTAAAAGCAGCATTCGAAACCTTTAATAACAAATTAATCATTGTCCGTCTTCCATATTTTTTACGTATGTTTTTTAGCATCTCTCTTAAAGTACAGGGTGAAGTTGAATTATCTGAGAATATTTTAGGGGGTGGTAAGGGTTATAATAATAATAATTGAAAAAAAAAAGTTAAATATTTTTTTCTTAGTAGTGACTGTTATGTGTTTATTGTGTCTGTTATACGTAATTAATATTATTCATTTTTTTTTTATATTAATTAATATGTTTGCTAAACCTACATATAATAAGTTTGCATCAGAATATTCATCACAAAAGTCGAGATAATTTTAAATATTTTTTTTTGTATGCGATTGTATCAATGATGAGTAGGGACTTCTTAAATTAGTTGAAGTACTCTTAATAGTATCGGAAAAGGTTGAAATTGAATTGAAGAGAAGTGGGCATTCATAGTAGCAGCTGGTCTACAATGAAACCATAAATAAATTAATTGAGTGGCAAGTCTAATTAAAGCCGTCCAATACTTGCGTTAATTGCAAACGCAGGGGGAATCGGACAATTGAATAATTTATTATCGGTTTTCCATCGGCCATCTCTCGTTAAAATGTACCAAAAGCGGAATACCTAAATCCCAAAACAACAAACAGCCTTTGAAATGTATGTATATTCAATTATGAATATTAATTTCTTTGTTGTGTGTTGCTTCGAACTCGAAAATAATTAAAAGAAACGTTCGTTCGTAAAATCACGCCCACGTCTCTTTTTGATGTTCTTTGTTTAAACATTCACCAGAATTAAAAAAATATATATATTCCTCATCTAAAATACGAATTACCAAAAATAAACAATACTCATTTTTTTAACAGATTATAAAACGATCGGTAGGAAATTTATTTTTATTGACCCAAAAAAAATACCACTACCAGGCATTTTTCTACAATCAATAAAAATATTTGAAAATTTGGTGAATAGAGACAATATGCCTAAATTTTGAACTATGCTGTCTCCATTCACCCCATTATACCGTACTATTAAATAATTTATTATGTTAAAATGATTATCAATTTTCATTTATTAATATTATTTATTTAATACGAGTGCGAGATGTGTTAAAAGTACGTGATATGAGCAGATGTTAACTAATATACCGCAAACGGTTGTGATTGGTCATTTTACATATCATGATACTATCTAAACACCAGCATTCGTGAAATTTATGATGATATTTTTCATCAGCTTGTACAAATTAAATAAAAATCAATGAGTGATGGAAACTATTATATGCATACATACATACCTAATTATTGTCGTATTAAATTTACATTTTTTAAATTTATTTTCTCTGAAGGATTGCATTTATTTAGTTATTAAATAATGAATATATTATTAAATTAAATTAGGTTATCGTATAATAAAGTGTGTAAGTAGAGAGTAGCAAGCTAAACCGCACCAACGTAAACATGTCACTCGTTCAATTAAGGAGCACCCGCTGCAATTTTATCTCAACGAGATCAATATAATCCGATCACGAAGTATTTTAATGCTGAAATATCTAAGATAATATCTCTTCTGAAATCTCAAATTAAAATAAAACAGTAAGTCGTAGAGGAATTCACTTGCATAATGTACAGAAGTGTGTTTATTAATAAATATAATACACCTCGTCAACAGTTTTGGCGGTAATAATGTTAAAAGAATATATAAGAAATATTCAACTGAATAATAAGACGATATGAAAATAATCAAAGCTACATTTTTTTATTATTTAATATAATTTTTGGTGTAATATTTATTTTGTTTATTTTGACGTAGTGGGTACTAAACAATAATCATACCCGAAAATGACTAGTTAAAAGGTAGTTGTTTAAAAATATTTTTTTAAATGAAATCTTCGCGTTATTAATTTTTAAAATTATATAAAATCAAGCAATTCATTTACAACATCCTTAATTCACAATATTTCATAATTATGAAAAAGAAATTAAAACATTCAAATAAAATTATTAACATACAAAATCTTCCCATTTTAAATAATGTAACAACATAATTATTTTTAATACAAGCGTATAATTTCTTGAAATATAGATTATGAGGTTATGTATAGAATAACCAATGGGGGTAAATGGGCCCCACAATTACTACATTCTCATGTTGCATTAATATGGTAAATTTTTATATATAAATCATTTTCAAAATTTCCTCTTTAAATTTTCATCTTCAAATTTTCATCTCTATCTATGAAAAAAGTTTCATAGATAAAGCATAGATTCCAATTTCCTCTTTTAAATTTAAGCAATTCTAAACAGACAAGAGGTCCATTTACACCCCGTTGCCATTCTATAGATACGGCATAATATGTTGAATAATGTATTTTTTATTTTATAATATATATTTTTAATTAATATAATAAAAAAATTAAAGTTTATCGAATTCATTCTTTTAATTTCATTTGAATGATTAATACACGTGTCAAATATCGACTTGAATTGTAGGTTCATAAAAATTTTCAGGTTCCCTGTAACCTAAAGATTAGCCTCCTGTTTTCTTAGTTATTAAATAATTGACTATAGATATAAATTATTTTTTTAAATGTGATTTTGTGGTGGATTGTACTTGGTAAGTGTGTAATGGTGGCTGAATCGTCCCAATCAATTTATTTAAACTGTAACATATGGCCGTACGCGTGCTACCATATCTGCACAAAGTATTAAAAAAAATCAACATTTATTTGATACCAAAACTGTCTGTTTGTATTCTTTATACAGTTAAAAACTAATATTTTAAATTAAAACTGGTGATACATGGGTTAAACTGGGGCATAAGGTCCATTCCCTCACAAATCCATGTGCTTAGTTTCAGATTTAGGCTTTTAAATTTAGCTAATTACATTATAGAGCCCTAGTCACATAAAATCTAGACTCCCTAGCTTACTGGATTTGGGATTTTTAATAGCTATCAATATTTTATTTAAAAACATCTTTTCAATACATATAAAAATAAAACATAACATTTCAATGACTCAGGTTCAACAAAAAGGCCCCTTTAAATTCGCAGTTTAAAGGTTTCTTAATTTTAACAATATATAGCAAACATAATAGGTTTTGCACTTCCATTTAATGAACAAATTTATTATTATAATAATATGCCATAGTAGCCTTTATTATAATAACACTATAATATATTTATAAATAAACTTCTGATGTAAATATATACAACTTGGGTTACAATTCATAGATATATTTTTTTTAATCATCCATCGAACTGGACGTTATAAATTAATCAAAAAATATTTTTATATTAAGATAAGACTATGACATTTATTATAATAAGAGTATGGTATATCAAAATATATAAATAAAAAAATATCTGATGCCTTCCATATTGATGGGAGTCCCTTTGTAAGGGGCTGGACAAACCACCTTGGCCTTTAAGGGAGAATATATAGTAGGGGTGGTTTTCCAGGCCACCACACAGCTATGAAACCTTCAGATCTAGTGGATCTATCAAGTGACATTCTTCATTTTTTTAGACTTAAAACATGTAATAAGTGTCGATTCAGATAAGACGACTACAGTAAGACTACAGTGACATTATTATAAGATTTGTTTATAAATAAGCTTCTGATATAGATTTTCTACTATCAAAAGTATCGCTGCTTTCATGTTCAAGTAACTGAGAAGTTGTTGATATTCTAATAGGTGTTTGTGTACATTCATCGGTTATGTAAATAATTTCTAATTAATACAGGTAATGTCCATATCTAGAGCGTGATCGATTCCCGTGGGACTTGTCCGGGAATCTGTAAGTCGAAAAGGCTTGTAATAGAGTAATCACAGGAAGCAGAGTCAAGTTTTATTTTTATATTGCACCATTAGTTGAAAAGTTGATAAAGAAAGACCGCCTTAATGACCGACGCATTCCCCCCATGAAATTACAACCACTGTCCATCTCATTCCGCTGTTATATTGTCAAACTATACTTCATTCATATCTGGAGATCAATCAGGCGATTACCTCTCTATAATATTCACCTCTAGACGATCAGACTATCTGCTTTATCATGCCGATGACTTGGCCGTTAAATTACACTTTAACAACACAAAAAAACTGCATTGTTCACATGCAATGCTTTCGATTCAGATTTTCCGTTGATAACCTTTAATTTATCTAAATTGAATATGTGGCTCTTTAATTATGTTTTATTTATTTTTTTATAGAAAATAGCTAATGAATAAAACCTTGTAGGTATACAATTTGCAATCAGTATTTGTTAAGAGCGTGTATTATATTTAAGATGATAAATGAACAGTAATGTATTGAAAATGGTTTTGGAAAATTTCTCTAATTATAAATAATATATTTGACAGGTCCAACGCCTTTATTAGATTCTTAAAAATATTATAATAAGACAATAATTAAATCAATTGGTTATGGAGTTTTACTCCTATTGATCCTAACTAATTTTAACTCAAGTTGTTTCTATATCAGAAGCTTATTTATAAATACATATATTATGTGAAAACTTGATATAATGTAAAAGTGTTATTAAAATAAAATATAATATGTATTTAAAATGAATTTTTAAATTAAATAAAATCAAATCCATATTGTCTTATTGACTGAGTATTATGTATGTATGAATATCAAGATGGCGGACCAAGTCTTGCCACTGTCAAACTCATCTGCTTTATGAATGTCTTTATTTTATTTTTATTTATTATGTATTATGTCTCAGTCTTTCATTTACATATATTTATTATATATATGTAAATGAAAGACTGAGTCTATAAACTTAATAAGTAACATCTAATCATAATGAATCAAAACATTGTATATAAATTATATTTAATAAAGAAATTGTATAATGAATGTGTAAATTAAATGAAAGCCTTTTGAAACCTCTAGCATTTATTCTTTATATTTTAAAATAAAATTAATTTGAATGTAGTTTCAATTATTCAAATCTCTCATTTGAATCATGCATTCGATTTGTGTATAATATTTAAAAAAAATAATTGTTGTGTTATTTTAATATGTGCGGCTTAAGAAATACATCGATTCACACTTGAGTGCAGTAAAATTATGTTACGCGATAATCTATTGAAGCACTAAAAAAATAATTGGTACAGTGATCGTTACTGTTAAAATTAATTTAATTAATTTTCTAATGATTGTGATTATTAAGTGGAAAAAAATGTAATACTTAATTTCAGCATGAAAAATCAAGAAAAGCGCCTTGGGAAGGGTCGATTAGACAAAGTGTCATTATAAAAAAGTGATGCGGCCACTTAGAGTAGGACAAAAGCCCGAGGTCATTTGATCCGAACAAATCGGCTAGTGTCATCCCCTGACTAAGGCCTAACAAACGATCTTTTTTCCAGGCCGATAAAAACCCATCATTTGTTGTATGTTTGGCGTATTCTTGCACCGAAAGACCGTTGCTTATCGCTGGAGTTTAGTCATTAGTCAACGTCCCTCTGTTGCACCGGACTCGGATCCTGATGGATAGACTTTAGGGGGTGTTATCGAGACCCTCCCTTACTAAATAAATACATCACGAACCAGAAACATCAATCTTAAAAAAAGGATAACATTTTCATAAAACTCTCGACTTATTTTAAAACCTTAATTGGTGTAAAAAAATAAAAGTCCTTATCCATGATTCGTCTGTTGTAAGTGGAGTTGAAAAGCTGTAGAAGACGCTCAGAAGTGTGATGGATGAACCTTGTTATAATTAGTAGGGGATTCTCTGCACCAAAATACACTCTGAACAGCTTCTGAACTTCATATTTATTTTTTAATTAAAAAATCCAAAGAGATCATCTGCATAAAGAGTACCTAAAAATAAATTTTAAATTTCTATTAAAGTGGACAGTATAAGTTTCGACATAAAATGGCACACATTAATTTAAAATAGGAATGGATGAACTGTGGGGACCATTTACCCCCCATTTTCATATTCATTAAATAACGTTATACTCTGCATTTTATGAATCAATCATAAATTAACACATTTTTATAAAAACATATAATTATTTACAAAAAATTTCACAAAAACATATTATTATCAGTATATTCATTGAACTCAATCAAATCATTTTAATAAATTCACCATAAAATGGAACCTAGATATAGAAATGTCTTTTTTACTTTATATACAGCCTTTGTATGGAATACGATGCGCGTGCGTTATAAATGAGACGAAAGCTCTAATTGCACTATTTAAAGACATAAATTGCAAATATTTTTTTTTGCATTGGTTGAATTAATCATTCATTATTTTTCTGCAAAAAATTCTTTTTTTTAAATAAAATACCTATTTTTTCTACTAATTTCTCGATGAATGTTCAAATGGTAACTTTCAAATAACGTGCATTCTTTTATAATCTTAGGGATAAAAATAATAACAGAGTGAGCGAGTCTAAAAAGCAGTAACCTAAGTAAGCTAATAAATGCTCGAATTTGAAAATATGAATAGGAAAAGTATTAATAAAATAATTTCCTGGATGTTAGGATGAATACTATGGTAATTATTAAACCCTTCACATGCATACAAAACATTATGATTCATTTCATAAATGCGTAGAGTGTCAGACAGTGAATTATCACGAAAAACTTTTGTGATATCATACTCGTTTGTATGAAGTAAACCATAGTATAAGCCCCATTAAATCTTCAACATTATATTGTGAGTTCATAAATATTGAAAAATTGTCACCTTTATCTTGAAGCGGTCTTAATACCTTTTTGATTCACTGTAGAATGGCTGTGATTATTTTTATTTTTCATTTCCCGCATGACAAATTGGCGACAGACTCCCGCTGAGTCGTTGGCGCCACAAGCCAACCAAACTAATTATTCATCCATACTTTCTTGTCGAACATTCACAATCTTTTTATAAATACTGCTTTGATAGCTCAAAGGATTCAAGTGACGAAAGTCCCTTTGTCGGAGAAGCGCTTTGAAGAATTTAAATGTCGACAATATAAATACTTATTGAAAGAAGTGATTCATTGGATAATTCAATGAAATATTTATAAGATCAATTTTCCGCCAAAGAAACATTCACTCTTTATATATACAAAAATCATGATTTCCCCTTTATTGCATCAAATGAATTTGAGACTAATATTTTTTTTTTGTGTAGTACTAATTTCTTATTTATTTTATCCAATTACACCAATCAAAACCGTTTGCGATAAGTTAGTTAGAATATATTTTATATACAAGCATAAGACGAAAATAGAAGAAAAACTACCCATCGATTTTTTTTAAATTTAAATTAGGTTAATAACCCATTAATTTCCTCACTTTAAAACCAGGAAACTCTTCACACTTTTTGCATTTTAAGGGGAACTAATTCAATTTATTTTGATAAAAATTTAACAATCAATTGATGAAGTGTAATTCCAGATTATTTTGTATAAAATAAAGATTTTTTTTTCGCTTCCGTATTATTAATTAAATCCGAGTGTAATTACTGAATTGAATGAATACTTGATTGTCCTTTGAAATGTTCCATTAGACGATCTTGTTTCAATCAATTAACGTTCCTTCCGAATACACGTACCTAAATATTTGAAGTGGGTGATGGAATGAGAGAAAGAGAAATAAAAAAAATGTCTGTAATTGGAAAACGTAGAAAATAATCAACGCAATGAAAATTGAAGAAGATTCCGGCTTTCTCTCAATATGTTTCAATTACGAAAATTGTTTGCTTTTAACTTCAATTCCCAGAAACGACAGCCTTCGTCAAAGCCTCATAATATCCTATTCAAAGCAATATCCCGTGTAATTTATAATAGTAAATAATACCCTGTATAATTATATAAGTATAATTTCCCTCTGATTCAATACTGGATTATATATATATAATATATATATATATATATATATATATATATATATATATATATATATATATATTTATTTATATGTATATGTATATATATATATTTTTTTGTTGTTCAAAAATTTATCAGTATATTATTAAGGTGTTTTATTATTAGTTTAATGCTTAAAAATTACATTATATTATAAAAAGTCAATAAAATTACAAAAGCCCAGTTACATATCATGCCACTCTTATAATAGATATAAATATTTTTTTACCATTGATTTTATATCCTAATCTATTCGGAAACGGGATGCATAAATTTAACCAACTTATATTTACTAATATATGTAATAAAACTTAAAAATACATAAAAAATAGTAGAAATAGAGATGAATTTGTCACCAAAGGTTTCACTGCTTAATTCATTTTAGCGCTCGTACTGTTTATATGTCATTTATCGACCTTTCTTATAACAATACACCGTCTTTCACTTAATAAGGTAAAGTGCTTCATTAAAAGTCAATTGATATATTCAACGAGAGATAATATGTCAATAATTTTACATGATAATTTTGAATTTTGCAGGTAGCCACAGTCCGCATGTGTGTGAATTATACATATGTATAATATGCGCATGTAGTAGTGCCGGGAATATTAGAATGTACGAAAACAATACACATGACACTTCTATCCATATAAATTCATTTTGGTGTAATCTTGAGTAGCTCACACGTATACTATGTGTGTTAAATGTATATTTTTGACATTTGACATGTTGAATATAAGCAGTGGGTACAAAATTTAATTATTTTCATGTTTACATAATTAATTCAAGCGTATTTAAGTAACGAGAGTCTGTGTGATGTTTGTTTGGTTTGCGAGTGGTGATTAATTTAGGTCGCCAATAAAAATGATGAAAGGGAATTTGCATTTTTCCCTTGGACTCGTCCTTTCATCTCTAAATGGGACGAATAATAACACATAAAGCTAATTATTTTCACAAAATACAACTATATATGTATATCGAAAAATAGATTTCGGGGTGAGTTAATCAAATCGTGATGAAATTCAGGAATATCCCCCTAATGGAATAATGGGGTGTCATAAATAAAATGAACGGGTGCGGTGATTGTTCCCCCATAATGAGAAATTTATCATAAACTTGTATTTCATAGCTGAAACATATTGAATTGCTTCTATTCCTTTGTACCCTTTGAAGTCAATGAAATGGCCTCACCATTTAATATAATTACTACCTTCGATGCTTTATATTAATGCTCCTCTTTGATATTCCAAAAAAATACATTGTTATTTTAACTGTAGTAGAAATTTTAACCAATCTAATCCTTTTTTGTATTATTAATAATTTTATTAAGTGTTTCAATCAATGAGAATATTTGAGGGGAAACAATTTTGAATTAGAATAATTTGTTACTCGTTATATGAAAGAAAACATCAAAACAAAGCGAATAAATCCTCCAATAATAAATACATTTTATAATGGAATTTAAACCGACAAAATCATGTTAACTTAAAAAAACGGATTCAAGATGAGCCATTTGTTGGATTCTATTCTTTATATATATATATATATATATATATATATATATATATATATATATATATATATATATATATATATATATATATATATATATAAATTCAATATATTTATTAGATAGGCTAATTTTAGATAACAAATACCAGCTAAGGTACAAATATATTTGATTCGTTATTACGACTGTGAAATTGGGGATAATATTGATAAAATTCCAATATATCGTTTTAATTTTAATTTCCTGGATTGTAAGCTAAATACTGAGGCAATCATTAACTCGTGCAGTGAGTTTTTGTGTATGAAAAATTAAATTTTGAAAAGCTAATATCACATATTAATAATGAATGTGCAGATACATTAAATGAAAGCCAAACCTATACGTGTACGAAAATATTTTATACTAAAGAAACACTAATATTTTTTCTCTTCTCTCTACCTTCATATGGTATTAATTAACGTGCAAATAGTAGTATGGAGTAATAATTATAAATAAATATACATGACTTGGATAGACGCATCAAAGACAAATTAATAAATTGGGTCAGATCCCAAATGTGCAAACACTATGTCTGACCCTCTGTTATTATGAATATTCATGGTTAGTCAAGTTATATGCACGACGCTTAAAGTGGATTCTGAATTTGCAAAGCCTCCATGTTGTACATTTTATATCAGGAACACTTTGTTCTCAAACTCGGCACTCATTAATCTGTTTGGGATTATACGGAATCTCTCCCACATTATTCCCAATGTTGTAATATTTTCAAGACAAAGAAAAAGTACGCTAAGACTTTTCATAATCACAAAGGAGAATGCTAATGTACGCATCTCGGTTCGTTGAATGCGAATCAACTTTAATAATTATTATATTGCTATGTGTGTACTTAAAAATATATATTTACAAGGGAGTATTACTGAAGAGGTGAGGGTGGTTTTGGGAGAAATGGAAAAAATATGGGGATGATATTGGGGGTATTTTTTATGCATATGCATACTATTATACAATTATTATTATTGCGATTTACTTACTCATTGTTTGAATGTGAAATCATGATTTAAATAAAAATGTGCAACCCTCTTTTTATACACATATACGAATAATCTTCATACTTAACTATGTTAAGTGAAACCCATAAAAACTGGAATACATAAAGAGAATTCCAATATACCAACACATCTTGCAACAAGGACACACAAACCCTTCACAATAATAGTAAAAAATATTCATTTATTAAAAAAAAAACAATAAAATAAAAGGAATCACCATACATACATATTATATACAAAAAACAACTTTCAACCATTTTGTTTAAAAAAAATACAGTGAAATTTCAATGTACATACAATTACAAAAAAACAAAAAATTGTTTTCTTGATGTACGACCTTCTTTTGAATACGATTGGCTTGTGTTTATGGAACGTAAGTATGACGAGAGAAGTTTAAGGATCTGGATCTAGATCAATATACAAAAAATGGGATTGGATTGGTTAAAATATTTAATTAATAATATTCTTAACCTATTGAATTTATTTATTTTTTACGAAAATCATTAAATTTTCATGCAAATAATAGTAATTTACTATTATCAAGCATCAATTTATTATATTTTCACCGTTTGCTGTGAATTCTTGACCAAAATATTAGATTTACAAGAAAATATTCAATAAATTAAAGGGGTTTAATTAAACAATTTATACGAATGTCGTAAATAAAATATACATAGCCAAAAGGACTTTACTGTAAAGTGTGTTTATGAGTAAATTTCCCCGTTTGTCTTTTATTTAATGTACATATTTATGATTAAAATGCCATAATAGCTTTTATTATAATATATTTATAAACATATTTACCAGCGTGATAGCTCAGGAGATAAGACGCGTGGCTACTAATACTGTGGTCATAGCTTCGAATCCCACTCACGTCAAGAATTTTTAAAATTGATTTGATCGGTTATTACGACTGGGAGATCGGGAATAATATTAATAAAATCCCGATCGATCGTCTTGGTCCAGGTTTACTCTGATTTCCTGTATTGTAAGGCAAATACTGCTTATTAAGTCGGTGACCCGTGTAACTAGTAATAGTTAAGATCACCGACAGACAATTAACACGTTGTATGTATAAAAACCTCCCCAAAGAAAGCTCCATCAGGTATGTAGGTTCTCTGGTATTCCAGACGACTGTGTTCTCTTAATAATAAAAAAATAGGCTTTTGACATAGGTACGACTTGGGTTGAAATTATTTAATACCATTTAGAGTTGCAGTGCATTAGCTAAAAAAATAAATTTCAGTAGATATATATTTGTGTTAGTAACCAGTAGATTTGCTTACTAACTTGGTATAGTATTAATATGATATAAAATGCAGGTTATTCTGCATACAAAGCTATAAACGTGTGGTGTGATAGTGGCAAATGTTATTGTGTGCTACTTTTTACGCGATACTTGAAGAAAGCAGGAGATGATGGCCTCTTTACGATATTCCAGATTTAGTACGTAGTTAAATATTCAAGCGGGTTTATACTACTGCTTCTACTACTACCAGTACTACACTCCTTATTACATTTTACCCAAAAGGTTTTATTATCCCATTGACGACTGCAATACCAACTTAAGCCACCCCCTGCCATTCTTCGTACAACCACTAATCAAACAACAAAAAAACATACTCATATACAACACGTCTTTAATTGAACATTCTAAAAGATTTCATTTAATGCCAACACGACCACAATTTTTTTTATGAGTAGGTATATAATGTTAATATCGTATGGCAATACTTTATACTTAATTTGCGTAGTTCGTTGACCTTTAATAGATTATTTACCATGACGCGTTACATTAACCCCTTTTGTTTGACTTTCAAAAAAAAGTAAGATGTAAAAATGAAAACTAAAAGACACATATTTTTTACGAAATTAATAATAATAATAGGTTTACAACTTAAGAATGTAACCAGAGACAAAATAAAATTTTGAGAGTGTTTATATTTGTTCATATTTGAACATTCATGCAGAAAGGGGTGAACTATTTTTCTTGCAGTGAATTATAATTACGTAATATTCAAATTGAATTCAAAACTGACAATTTATGGAGAAAGAGGACAAAAATAATTAAATTATTTTCCATAAACAATTTTTTTTAATTCTTACCAAAAGTAAGTGTATGATAAAATTGCACAATTTCCTAACTGAATATTTTTATAAAAATAGCTTTATATATTTTGTTATAATGTACCAACAGCACGTACACACTAACACGTAAGAATTAGTTGTGCCATTTAATTATTTGCTAAAATTATAACTACATAAGAGAATAATGAAAATATAATTTTCTTTGTGTGTGTATGTTATATGTATGTATGTGTGTATTTCAGTACGGATCCCTCAACTATCAGTGTTACCAGATGGAAGAATAATATTTCATATAATTATTTCACTACAATTAATACATGTCTAAAATCTCGAAACCGGTATTTTAATGATAATAATATTAAATTAATAAGAGATAAATGACAATTCTCAAAAAGAGTATTTATAGGGAAACTCGCTTTTTAAATATTGTGATGAGTGTTGTCATCAAATGAAAACCGTATTATATTATTTTATTCATAATTTACTTTGAAAATTCAAACATGTTCTGAAAAATAAACAATGTATTACCGTTCTATTAAAAAATCAAGCAGAACATCAAGAAACATTAATAAATTAAAAACCTCTTGATGAAAGTACACTTTGTTAAGAGGACGTATTAAAAATTTGTAGTTTGGTTAAATTTCTAGTTCTCTTTACAAAAGCGACAATCTACAACTACCAGCCTGTAAAAATTCAATACAAACATATTAAAAAAAAAAACTAGCTACCTATCTAAAGGTTTATGGAGGAGTATACGGTGGTTTGAATACAAAATGAATTTCCACAATATGTAGTTGATTCCATTGGTGGTTTATCGATTATCCTGCACTCCCCTCGAATTCAGTCCCTGTTTAACTAGCAGAAGGCTTCTTTTATCGGCTATGAATAGAGTTTGTATATATGTGTGTATGTGAATTCATTGGTGGGTCTAACTAATCCTATTCTTCTTAGAACTATATAAGTAACACAATAAAAGAATAGGGCGGGTGTTAACTGGCGTGTTCACAAAGGAACAAAAATACTATTTACTACGGCATTAATCAAAGTGCTAACAAAGGGACGAAGAAAGGCACTAATTCAACTTTTTCAATTGCAAACTGGAATTGTGTCCAAGATAAGATTTCCTTCAGGATCTGACCCCCTTTTTAATTAAACAGCTCCCGATCAATCGACACCTCTTCAAAGACATCGAGAAAAAAAATCAAATAGGTCTTAAATTAAACAAAGGATTTCCATATTATTCAATATAAGGTATGGTATTTAAATTGTGCGTGCTTTTAAGACTTTATGAATCTGATTAAATGAAATTAATTTTTCATTTCATTATTGACTGACTATTACAAAATCTTCTATAGAAGCTGTGTTTTTTAATTGATTGTCTGTCGGTGATCTAAACTGTTACTAGTTACACAGGTCACCGACTAAATAATCAGTATTTACTTTACAATACAGGAAATCAGAGTAAGCCTGGATGGAGACGATCGATCGGGATTTTATTAATATTATTCCCGATATCCCAGTCGTAATAACCGATAATTTTTTTTGTTACTTGAGTGGGATTTGAACCCATGACCATAATGTTTGTAGCCACGCGCCTTAGCCTCTGAGCTATAACATGATAAAAGAACTAGTTTCTAATTATCTAATAAAATATCTTGATAAAATACTCTTATAGACCTTTCAGTTCATCATAATTTTGAAAAAGGTAATCAAAATCGATTTGATCTGAATTTATGTGTTATATGATAATATATAAAAAATGTTATTTGAAAAGTGGGAAAATAAAATAATGCTTATTATTATGTAAAAAAATGTTTAAATTATGGAATTCATCAATGGAATCAACACTTTCAACAATTTAACTATTATGTTTTGTAACTATTAGGCGCAACACAGACATGAAAGCTCGTTTGTGCTCTTTCTTCGTGTATCTCCGCCAATGAGAGAACGAGCGCTTGTCACTGATTGGCGCGCGTATTTGTTTACATTTCTCTCATTGGCGGAGATTTGAGAAGCACAAACAATCACTCATGTGTGTGACGGCTCTTATACTGCATTTATAATTTTGGATTTTATTCAATTATGTATATTGAATTGAGTAGATACATTAATTTGCTTCAACCCTGTTTAATGTACAAATACATATGTATATACAAACAAGTTAAGTTTTAACTGGTAGTGAAAAGTCCCAAAAAGAGTAAGCATAAGCACAAACGGGGCTTCGTAATAATATTGTGACCATAAATGTGCTCTTTATGTCCCAAAATAAACGATTTCTCACTTTACGACCTGCACCCGTTATATCGCACCCTCGCACTCCTATTTCGTTTTATTCAAACTACTATTAAAAAAGCACGACTTGATAAATACGATACCAAATGGCTTTGAATATGTAATGAAGACAGTCATTTCCCTCTAAATTCGACATCTTTTACGCGAAATTTTATTAAATTGACTATTTTTATAGACAGATTTTCCTCAAATGTATTATTATCAAATGCACATGTGTTATTATAGTATTTTTATTGTGTTATTAATGAGAAAAATTTCTGAAGATTATATCATCTGTCTCGTTAGCTTATAGGATATAAAAACTGGACATAAACCAAGTCAGTAATTGGTGTAAAAAGATGATTATTTTTTTCAGGATTATTTCAGCTTAAAAGCTGCTGAAAAGTATCCAAATAAATATTGGTTATTTATTACTTTCCTAGATAAACTACAATATTGTTGACAAATAGTAATTATATGAAATATTATTTAGGAAAAAAAAACTAACCTAACCTAACTATGATTTGGTTTCTATAACTTATTTTTTTAGATTAAATTCATCGATTATTGTTAAAAAAAATGTTTATTGTAGAGAAAAAAAATATCATTTTTTATGGGTGTTTATATCAATTGTACAATAATCAAAAATATTATTTAATTAAAAACAAATACTAACAAAACTAACTATGCTAATCCGAAAATATATACTATCACAGTATAAAATATCATTTTTATTTATGAAAGAAGGAGATTTTTGGCAATAACTGTGTTTGGTATAAATAGAGAATTAAGATAACACTGTTTTCATGCAATTTAAAATACATTTTCGAATATAAAATCGTATAATATCATCGAGTTCGCCTTGATTTTATATTTGCATTAAAAACACACACATATAAATATTATTCTGACATTTACATCATATTAATGATTTCATATTTTTTTTACCACATACTGTATTTTATAATAAAATTCCAACGGATTTCGTGTTTACGATCCGCTTTAATATAATATATGATGATTCTTAAGCATTTGTAGTTTTTATGCGCTTACTTTTTGAGTTGGTTTGTGGTGTTGAATAATTATTTTATATTTGAAATTAATGATTTTATAATATATATGATGTACTTTTTAAGACAGTCAGGTCATAAGTAATGATATAATAAGATTAAAGCAAGGAAGAAGTACTGTATTTATGATGAGGAGTACAGTTTCCATCCGGATGTCCACAATTGGCTTGTACGATAAAAACTCTTATTTTATTGACAGTGTTGTTGGCTAACCGGTCCTTCTAGGTGAAAGCTTATTATATTATTATCAATTCAATTAATATACTTTAAATTAATAATATGTATATTTTATCAAAGCGATAATTCTACAATAAATTTACGAAGCTCACCTAGTAAACTAAATACTGTTAAAATCGCCACCGTTCCAAATATTCATTGAGCCATTGAAAGTACAACAAAATAATGTAACAAATAATATTATTTGGGGATATTTATGTATTTTGGAAAATAGCTTCATTAGTTTATTTATCAATTCAAATTCAACAATTTTTCGATCAATTAATTTCAGAAATAAATAATTTGTCTTGTGTAATCAAATGGCGATTATTTATTTCATTTCACCCGATTACTCTAAAAATATCAAAATATCGTTGCGTCCTAAGTTCACTATAAATTTCTCTATTTCCTAAAAATACTTTGCACATTACACGATAATAAATAACAGACTAAATTTATATTAAAATAAAGTTTTTTTTGGGTGAAAACTTAAACATTTATTTATTATCAATGTAAATTAAATAAATAAAGCTTTTTAATTAAATTTTCCCCTAAATTCTAAATTGTCTATTTGTGCATTTAGTCTATTTTTAAACGTAGTGACATTTTATTTTTTTATTAAAATTCTTTACGAATAAAATCTTTCAATTGTAAAGGATCGATTTTTTTGGTTAACTTTAAAAAAATATAACAGTTCAATGATTCAAAATTAAAAGAGATGCTTAAGAGAAAATTTAGATTTGTATTCAAAGTGGTTATAATATAATTAATAAATAATATATTTGACTAGCCTAATCTTACAAGATTGTTACAAGTATTATTTTGTTAAAGTTGATCTATAAATGTTTTACTCTCAATGATTTTATCTTATTGTAATCCAAGTTGTATCTATATCAGAAGCTTATTTATAAAGATATTAAATAATGTTATTATTAATAAAGGTTTACATTGCACGAACAGTCAAACCTGTAGGTTTAGAATTATACTTGTTAATACACATAATAATACTATGGAGGCTGGGTTTATGGGCATCTTTGGCATATAATCATGGGTCTATTGTATGAAGAATATGTAAAAATGACAGCAGTATAATAATATTAGAAATGATCAGTCATATGGGTCATGATATGGTAACATTTAGTTGATTTGCTTCAATCTAGCCTCGTTAGTTGTGAGCCACAACTCGACCCGGCCATACAAGGCCTATTATTAGCCCTTCGTCAACAACACTTTCATTAAAACACTCACTTACATATCAAATAATATTATAGAAAAACATATTACTACTTCATTTATTATAATTTTGATAGAATAAATAAAAATCAACGGTGCCCGCAAAGTCAAACTTTATTTTCACTCTATACACATAATTGAGAGTACATGGTATCGTAATAATATATTATAATAATATAATAGTTAGGCGTAGTATTTTATGTAAAAAATCAGTCAAATTATGACATTACTATAAAATATTATTATTCCATTTATTGAAATTTAAAAACAAATGATTAGAATCCATAAGAAGTTCTTTCTTGAAAAACTCGAATGAAATTAAAATATTTCATAGGGCACTTTTGCGTTATTACTGAAACCAATCAACTGCAAGCTTTTTTTATACTCGCAATACATTTAGACAAAAAAAAATATTTATAAAGATAACAATACTCTTACGGAATCAAATATCAATTTGTCAAATATATTTTTTAAGCTTCAAAGTAGTGTTTTTATTTACGCAAATTCAACAATTTGCCGATGAAATAGTATCATAAATAAATCATTAAATGGGCATTATGTATTTCGGATAAAACCGAAATGACGGCAGCTTATTATTATTGGTGGAAACAACTGTGGATTTATTATAAAAAAAAAATTATTTTGGTGACACTTTTTCTGGAAAAATATTCATATGAAAAAAACTCCAGTTTGTATGTAAAATAAAGATGATTTAAGCTATTAAATAAATAAAAAAATAATCACTTTAACTACTTACCCTTTAAATTTACTCAATAATTAAAAGTCCACCTTCTCTTTGTTCAATTTCATTAAATACTATTTTATCGCACTATTAATCTGTAATTAGAAGTAATATTTAAATATTACAGAAACCTTTAAAAATTATAAACACATCTTATTTAATATAATCCATTATATATGTACATATATTCAACTTCCATAATATACGAAGGCTGTTTGTATAAAATGTAGATAAAAAGGTTTATGCCATCAAAAGTCATTATTTACGTATGAGAGCATATTTCTGTAATATTTCTGGTCATTATGCTTTCATATGCCAATAGGGATAAAAATGTTAAAATAAAATTACCAAAGCCTGTTAATATATTTTTTTCACAGTCATGCAATATCGGATGACAGATGTGTATATTGGATTTTTATTTAATTTATCTACAAACAGAAACATTCATATTGACAGAGGAAACAATCAAATAAATGTATGTTTATTCCAAATATATATATAATATGAAATATGAGACTTCCTTGTGGTGTCAATAATACTTTAGCCAAAGAGCCAAATAAAATATACGTCGACTTTGAGCAAAACAAAACTATTTGTTCACTCACACTTCCCATAAACTATTGATATTATGTAAGTACCAAAAAAATCCTGAATATAAATACTAATAAATTATAATATGTGCTGAAATATTTTAGAAGAAAAATATTTTTTTAGTTAGAACAATAAGTTTCAACCCGGGGGAATAAAATTCAATGTATATAAAACACATTTACTTCAAACCGACAATAAACTTTTTATATCAATTATTAAATTTACAGTGAAGCTACAGTGCGGCGACGACGACACCAAATTGGGGAAGGTATTTGAAACTGAAAACTTCCACCAGAAACGATACTATGAGAAATTCCCCTCTTTTAATTTAATAGTTACATAATTATTATTTAAAAATAACATATTTGAAGTTTGAATGCATAAATAATATATGTTGATGATAAAAGGCTAAAATTGTATTTTATTTTAAATAAATATGCTCTCTGTCTTCCGAATACTTTAATATTTTTATTCATTTAATGGTGCTTTTTTATTAAATATTTTTTTAGTGATCAAAACCCCAATTTATAGACTATTTTTGTATAAAAATCACACTCTTTATTTATTACATATATATATAAATATATATATATATATATATATATATATATATATATATATATATATATATATATATATATATATATATATATATATATATATATATATTATGGTATCATACTGTACATAAGTACCACTAGAGCATTATGGGAGATACATGACTCTTATAAACCAACTACACGGCTCTGATTAGGGAATAAAAACTTAATATTCTCCTATAAATAACAAATATTATTAATATCGTCAAAATTTAATATTCAATTTCTTTGCGGGGAATATTTTTTCATTAAAAACACAATGTGGGTTCAATGGCTTTATGCGATCAAGCGGAGTTGACCTATTTTTTTTTTATATTTTGCAAACGGTTTTGTTTACGCTTCCAATGTATTTTACGATCAACACGTCTGCTCCAATTATATTTATATATTTTTTTTCATGTAAACCCTAATACTTCTAAAGTACATGTCATTTTTTCTGTTTGTTATTCACCTCCTCCATCATTCCGTATCACAGAAGTTGACTACATTTGAATGCATCATTGTCATGCGTTACGCATCACATATAAATATACCGAAAATAAAACAGAGATTTTTATATTATCATGTAAAAAAACCAGCAATGGATATTAAAGGCCGTTGAACTCGCCATGTGTGAATACATTAAACGTGCATTTTACAAAAGATTAAGCAAACTCAATTAGTATATATATTACGCATACGTTTTTACAATGATTGATAAAATAATACATCTTTGGAAATAGACTTAGGTGTACAGAGTTTTTAAATCTTTTTACCTATAACTAACATGAGAATGTTTTATTTAAATTTGACATGACTAATTGTATTAAATTATAGAAAGAATGGGAAAAAAATTACACATTCACAAATACGAAGACTAATAAATAAAAGCAATATAAACAAAAAAATTACAACATATAATGCTGAAAAACCCCTAAGAACTTTTTAAATATTATTTTACTTTTTTTGTTTTATTAAATATATTATTGGAAGAATAAAGTTGCATTGATTTTATGGAAGGGTAAAGGGTTTTAATTTAATTTAATAAACAATCTGTTTAACACAATTTTTTAAACAATTTAATAAATAATTACAACAATTAAAGCAATATTAACAAAACAATTACAAAATATAATGCTTAAAAACTAAATAACAGTTCATTTGGGTAAATCAAATTTTAGTTGAATAATCCATTATTAGGAATGTACACTTTATTTATTTTTAAATAATATCAGTTTTGGAATACACTCAATTAGTATCACGAGCTTAAGAAACATTTTCAATCCGTTATTGAAAATCCCCAATTCAATGGAGACACTCGGTGACGTGCCAAAGTCAAACAATGAACAACAAGAGTATGATAGCGATATACAGAAAATTGATAGACATAATACTTATAATATTATTTCAGCACATCTCTGGTGAAATTGCAAAATAACATAGCCAATCACAACCGTTTGCGGTTAGTTTAAAATAAATTTGATGTGAACGCGTTGCACATATTTTTAACTTTTACAGTTACTGACTTTATTATCCAGGAAATCAGAGTAACCCAGATGAGGCGATCGATCGGATCTCCAATCCAATTATCTGTGTGAATATTTTAAGAAAACATAATCAAAAAAATTAACCATGTGCTTATATTAAATTATAAAAAATATTTACTTTAGTACATTTTGATTTAATACATATTTTTAATAAATAAAATAAAAGCAATATTTTTTTATATTCATAATAAAAAAAATACTTTCAGTCAAAAGCCTTTTTACCGCGTACGTATGACAATTAGTTAATTATGCAAACCGTTAATAAAGGATTAATAAATATAACCACTAGCAAATTAATATTAATTTAAATATGCTCACCGAATAAAAGCCCACATTGCATATAAAATTAAAATAAATGTTTTAGTACGACTAATGGAAATTGTGCAATATTTCATATGGCCATAAATTCTTAAAAAAATATTTATATAAAATATATATCTAATAGTAATATTAAATGCCCTGAAAGCACTGCTCGACTGACAAACGATATTTTGATAAAGCACCATAAACAAGTACAACACCCCTTGACGATCCACCCTTATACGTGTCACATTTGGACGTGAAAAACCTGAAATTACTACACTGTGATTCAAAATGGTGTATTATAGTAAAAAAAAAAAACACCCAAATCCCGTAAATCTTCGTCACGGATTTAAGTACACGTCGAGAGAGGATAATCTGATTATTGCAGTCCAACCCTTGGAATTGGGTCACCAGATTTGATTTAAGACCAATCTCTTATTTTTTTACCTCTTTATTATATACGAACATGCTCAAATATACAATAAAGATATTTCGGCTCGATTTCAGTTTTCGAGGCACTGGCGTAATTTTATCGGAAGTATAAAATAGTGAAACATGATTTAGCCACCCTTTTATCTTTTCACCCCATATGGAGTAACTTTATTTGAAAAAGAAGAAGCAGGTGCATGAGATGTGATTATATTCCTTAATATATTACAAATATAAATTAATAAGGGAGACTCTTTGCTTTAATTTAAACTTTTTTATAATATTAGATCATTGCATTATTACAACTAAGTATCAAAAGCAAAAAAATAATTATTTTATTTTATTAAAAAAATATATATAATCAGTAATAAATAAATTATATATTTTTCCGCGTATAACAAATTCAGTTTCATGTATAAACAAAATTAAAGTAAAAATAATTATTACTTTGTCTTATTATCCCCAATTTTTATTTTTGTTTATAATATGCATTTTTTATTTGTATTTAACCATCTGTGGAATTATTAAATTACATATCGATTGGTAAAAGGTGTGGTATGTTCGAGTAAATAGCATTTATACCAGAATATTTGAAAAAAATATATAAATTTGATTAATGGTCATTACACAAAAATATTTTTATAAGATTAACTTACAAAAAATAAGGTTTATTAAAAGTGGAACTACAACATAGGTAGTATATTTTCTTTGATTTTCTCACATTTAATTGAAAAAAGTATTTCTTTTTCAAACCTTAATAAATATTCAGCAAAATTTCTCAATCTTTTTCAATTTTCACCTGTGTTTTTTAACCAAAACATCAACCATGGATAGACTTTTTCTATGAAAATATATGAATCTAACCCAATATATACCCACCCTAAAATGGCATTCTTTCGTGAGGAGGGTGGTTGTTCTTTCAATACCTAATAAAAAAAATTCCAACCTTCGCCTCTTAATCTTTTCCTTTGTCTCTTGTATCGAGGGCACATCTGTCTTCATCCCCGATTTTCTCAACCAATTTTCTTTATTTTTTTAATAAAAAACAACAAGCCCTATGTGTAACAATATGATACACGACAAAATTGTTCTGTTAAAATATTTTTATCCTTATATTTTATATTTGTACCTATTTAAATATGTATACCCCTGGAGAGGTTATATATTTGGTGGTTTTTATTTTTATTTATAAATGGTAAGTTTTTTTTAATTTAACCATTTGTCAGTTTGTAAAAGCAAGACAGGGCTTATAAGACTCTTATTAGAAGAAGTCATTTTATTTAGTTTTTAATTAATAATTTTACTCTCGAAAGTTTAGGAATTAAAACGTTATCTTTTAAGGGTATATATATGTATTTATTTTAAAAAATAATTTAATAATGCACTTTTCTTTTTTTTCGGTACCTTACACTGAATCAATATTTATTAGTCGTCAATATGTTTTTCGAATTTCCGCACATATTGTATCAATCGTAATTTTGTCAATATTATTCTCGAAAGTTTAGGAATTAAAACGTTATCTTTTAAGGGAATATATATGTATTTATTTTTAAAAATAATTTAATAATGCCCTTTTCTTTCGGTGCCTTACACTAAATCAATATTTATTAGTCGTCAATATGTTTTTCGAATTTCCGCACATATTGTATCCGCCATAAACGGTATTCGCTGATTGCTTCTTATGATTTATCTATTGTTTGTTTGGATTATTGCATATGTGCGACTTTTTCCTGTCCATATATTTTGAGATTTATACAATTTGCCTCACGATGCGTATTAATTCAGCAGACGTCCAATCAAGATATTGTATTTTCTTGGATCAAGGCTTCCCTTTAGTTGTTGCTTGAAGGGTTTTTCTTTCGACGCAGAGAGAAAAGAAGCACCGAAGTGTAAATAAGGCTTGAAATAAAACAGACACCTGATTTGAGGTTTAGGTTCTTTGTCTTTTCGTGATGGAGGTGCTGAAATAAGCGTGCACCTGACTTCTTCACTTCTTACAACAAAACGCGATAATCAAAAGATTTTACTTCCCCTTTCTTTGTGTTTCCTTCCTTCAATTATCGGAGGGAAATTTTTTTTACGACGGCGGGGTATCCAGTAAGATTTATTTTTAATAAACATTAAATATCTGAAGCACCCACGAATGAGACGAAGCTTCAGAAAGCTGATGATTTTTTTTTATTTTGTTATTTAGGGGATCAAGTTTTAGACACAACAACGTGTTAATTCATTGTCTGTCGGTGATAGACTTAATAATCAGTATTTACCTCAAAATACAGGAAATCAGAGTAAACCTGGATCAAGACGATCGATCGGGATTTTATTAATATTATTCCCGATCTCCCAGTCGTAATAATCGATCAAATCTATTTGAACCCATGACCACAGTATTTGTAATATTATTTATTAATGTATTGTGATTACTCTGGTATATTATTATTTTAAACAGAAGACAAGACTTATTTAGACTGCGTTTTTATAATTATTATTTTCAATTTTTATTCATTCGAAACTGGGTGAACTTATGTACTATTCCAATTTCGAAGAACGTTCATCTAAAAACATCTTTCAAAAGTAAGTTATCGAAGTCTTTTTTACATGTTTGCTTAAAAAAATATTCAATTTTATCGGCTGCTTATAACAATAATAATATTTTTTTGAGCAAAAATACAAAATATAACAATTTCCATGACACGCATTATTTGAGTTAAACCGATACCACCGATATATTACCAGGCATACAACTTGATGTATAAATATCAAGATCGTAGACCAAGTAGACGAGACAATTAGTGTTACCTCTGTCAAACTCATCTGCTTGATCCCTCATCTTGATATTTAAACATCCAGTTGTATGGCATACTAATAATATATGACAAATTAAATAGCAATCCCGTGTTTTTTAATAACCTTTTACATAAAATTTTTAATCAGCTATTAACGAAAAAAATATTTAAACAAATTATCATACACTAATATTCTCATCCCTCAAATCCATCCTGTATAAGTAAATCATCATATTTTTTTTGTATGAATACTATCAGTCGACAACACATTATAGAAAGTAGTATTGAAGAACAAATTTAAAATTCAAATATAAAGCTTGCCAGCGAATAAAAATAGTAATAGGCGTGATGTTTTTGTATGGAGGCTTAACGGTGTTAGGCTTTACACATTCTTAAATGATTCCACTGACTAGAGACTTCTTCTATTCTATTCTATGTATTCTGTTCTAAAAAGAGGCTCTCGTTCTCTTCGCATTGAATACAACAACCATGTACTAAATACTATATCTTTAATTTATTACACTCGACTTGAAAGCAACGCAACACACGCACACTAAACAGCCACCATTGAATTACAAATGAGACTTTCGATATGTTGTATGTCCATCGAGAATGAGGAATTATTATCTAATTAAATAATAAACCATACTCTTGACGATCATCACTAATTACTAACCCAAGCTTATTTATAAATGTATTGTTCGAACACTTATAATATGTCATATACACAATTTCCCAAAACTGGTTCTTTAAAAGTGAATTTAGGTACGATTATTTATATAAAACAAAATCTCAAAGAGCTTATTAATATCATAAAAAATATTATTATTGGTTGTCTAAGCCAAACCTTTATATTTGCACCAAAATATTATTACAATAAATAAACAATAATATTTATCTCAATGTAAGCTGTCAATTTTTGGACACGTCCTTTGTTAGTAACCTTTAAATATCTTGTATCTAAGAAAAATATATCAAATCATTTGGCAATAAAAATGGTTGAATCAATCAACAATTTAACAAAAATAGAAGATATTCAAGGTATTCGAAAGGTCGAATATTATTTTTGTAGTGTTCAATTTTATTTAAAATGTATTAACACTTTTAAGAAATCATGCTTTATTTTTTATATTAATGTATTTGTCATAATATTTAAATTTTAATAAAAAAACATTACTTTCAAAAGCCAAGGAAGACTATAAATGATTAGAGAGAACAGAAAATTTATATTTTTTCACCTGTTGACAGTTCGCTGCGAATTTTTTTCGCGTTATGTTTGGCCGTGTCTAAAAGCATTAAAATCAAAATGGTTTGTATAGATATAAATTGAAATTCGAACCACCGATATACCAGGCCATACAATTGGATGTATAAATATCAAGATGGCAGACCAAGTAGGTGAGTTTGAGTAATACAATACTGTAATCAAAGTGATTAATAGTTTCAAGGGAGTAACTCCATCAAGTATTCACATTTTGCAAGCTTAAACAATTAGTGCTATCTCACTCAGACTCATCTGCTTGGTCCGCTATCTTGATATTCATACATACAGTTGTATTACCTGCTATATAGAAGTGTTGGATTGGTCAAATTTCGATATCTACCCATACAAACCTTTTTTCTTTCAATTATCTTAAGACACGGTCAAACAGGATGTTAAATACATTTGCAGCTAACTATGAAGTCTTCCTTGGCTTTTAAAAGTTTTTTTTATATGGAAAAGTACATATTATTACAATTCTACAAATATAAAAAATAAATGATGATGTTTCAAAAGATTAAACTTATTTTTAATAAAATAGAATACTACAAAAATAATAAAGGTGCCGCCTTGTGGCCCAGTGGTTAGTGTAACGGAATCGTGAGTGAAGACTCCCGGGTTCGATTCACGGCACCGGAGTCACTTGGTAGATCTGGCTTAGCAAACTAGATCTTAAGTACTCATTGCTGTGTGGTGGCCTGGGAAACCATCTCTACTATATTCTCCCGTAAAGGCCAAGGTGGCCTGGCCAACCCCCTTATAAAGGGACTCCCGTCAATAGGGAAGGCGTCACGGTATTAAAAAAATATTGGACCTTTCGAATACATTAAATTGATTTATCGGTATTTTAATATATCGGTGGTATCGATCAACCCCAAATGGAAAAACTAATTGAACTGTTTATAATTAAAGATTGGTGTCTTTGTTCTCTTCGGACGGAGTATTGGGCTTACGACACAGTGTATGCAGGGCCAGAGTGGTTTTTCGCGTGGCACTGACAAATGGTACGCTCTTAAAATCAGTTCATTTGAGTACATCCAGTATTATAATACATTATTTTGGAGGGCACAATATTAAGTACCGCATTTTGGTACCCTACACTGTATAATTAACTCCCTGCCAGGCATACACAACGATTTTTTAAAGTGATTAATCGATCGCTATTCGTCTCCCGGATTCAATTTATGCTCCGTTGCATTTTGTCATCATTTCATTTTATATCATATAATTTAGAAATGTTTGCTATCCTAAAATGGCGTTAATTAAGGTCCTGGCTGAGCTTTAATGATAAATTTTCACCACACCAAACTACAAACAACTTAGGCTAACTAAGTTGATCTTGCAACTAGTTTGTCTCCACACTAGGACTTCTAAACGACAATCCTCAATGCTTCCTTCTTATAAATAAATAATTGAACATTTAAACAAGACTGATCGAATGGTTATTACTCATTCTATTGTGTTGTTTCTTAATATTAAATTGATATAAATTAATAATACACCACACTTTCGAAATTATTTTTTTCAATTTCAATGCAGAAAGACCTATTTTTTGACATATCAAATTTGAATTTATTATGAAACCAAAATATCCTATTTCTATTCGAATTTATATAATTCAATAGGCTATTACAACAAAGAGATCAATAATAATAATATAATAAATAATTGACCATCTCGATGTAGGTTAGATCTAATTTTAATATAATATTGATAATTGTTTTACTATCCCGATTATTCACAAAAAAAACTATTTTTGAGATAAATATGTTGTTTTACTCTTGTGCCTAAAAACATTTACGTATCGTAACATTAACTGCAAAATTATTATTAGATACATTAATGTATTAAACCATTGACAAAAAGCTATTTAAAAAATAATAATAATATATTATTTTTCCGATTATATATAAAAAAATATTTTTGAGTTAAATATAAATGAATAATATTGAGTTTTAATATTATGAAAAACAGACTTATCGTAAATGAAACTTTAAATGCTTATTTTTTTTTGCATTTTATTAATATTAATATCTGTCATAAATAGTTTTTTTTTTGTT